>LS488930.1:297240-357580 GCA_900490705.1 Pristionchus arcanus | reverse complement strand
AATTTAAATAATTAAATATTAATTAAAGGTGATCACGGCCTCGGAGTTCCACCCGACGCAGTGCCACTGGCTCGTGTACTCGTCGTCGAAGGGGTCGATCCGACTGTGCGACATGAGGGACAAGGCGCTGTGCGATCAGCACGCCAAGAGTAAGTATTGTTTGTAGAACAAAGCAAAGGAATACTGGCGCTCCGCAGTGTTGGTGCTTTTGTGCAGTGGGTGAAGCGAAAAAGCAAGGGGTTAGCATTAGTTGATAGTCTGTTCGATTATTTATTTGGTAATTTCTAAATAGCGGGAAACACAAATATAAATTCTTAAAAATTTCGCTTCTGCATGTTCGTGTTTCATCGACACCTTGTAGCATGAATGATATTCGCATTTCCGATTTCATTGTCTTGTATTACTCATTTAATAAATACCCTCTTGCAGTCTTCGAGGAACCAGAAGACCCTGCCGCCCGCTCGTTCTTCTCCGAGATAATTGCATCCGTGTCGGACGTGAAGTTCTCGCACGACGGCAAGTTCCTGCTCACGAGGGACTACCTGACAGTGAAGGTGAGTAGTGGGTGAAACGGGGATCGGACGGGAGTAGGGGGCTTTTAGTATAATAAACTTGTAGCAATTGGCAAACTTAAGTCCATTTTGTGAATAATCGCGATTTCTCGAATGCATTTTTTGTATTCGATTTCGCCACTACAATTGCTGTTTCGTCAAATTTACTTAGACTCGCGCGATTATGAAAAGACGATAGTTCTGGGGCCGCTCTTCAAAAAATAATGTTTCGTACACACTCGTTCTATAGTATCAGCTGATTAACAAACTAATTATCATATTTAAGGTATGGGATCTCCGCCAGGAGCGCGCGCCCGTGGAGACGTACGCCGTTCACGAGCACCTGCGCTCCAAGCTGTGTCAGTTGTACGAGAACGACTCCATCTTCGACAAGTTTGAGTGCGGATGGAGCGGCGATGATAAGTGAGTGAAACATGAGATCATCGGGCTCATTTAGTGAATCACGTAGCTTTCAAAAATAGGTGAAATAATAACTTGATAGTGCTGAATTGTGGTCTGCTGAATCTCATGATCTTGAGGAATATTTGGAACTTGAAATCAGAGGGTTTTATAAACTTTAGAAGCTCGTTAAATTATTGTTGACTTGAGTTATGGATGAACGCAGCAATGTCCCATTTTGAACTCACGCATATTAGGAAGATAGGTGAAGCACCAAAAAGACTAGTCATGAAAAAAGTGTTTGCAGGCACATCCTAACCGGCTCGTACCACAACCTCTTCCGCACGTTCGCCAGAGGCAACCAGGAGGGCAAGGTGAATTACGGTTTCATGAATAGGTTATAAAATGAATCGCGATGCTTGTACTAATTACAATGGAATAGGTTTGGTGAAAATGGTCCTCTGGTTCTCTGCTCTATTTCGCTGGTGTGTTTTGCTGGGGGTTCCGGGATTCCAAATCCAATTTCGAAATGATTCAATTCCGGGCCTCCACAATTGTGTTGTGTGGTTGCAGACGAGGGACCAGTGTGGGTTCGGTCTCGATTCAAATTGCAAATGTTACATAAAACTCGTAATAGAACTTGAACTAGTCCGATGTGATCATCGACGTGAACAATGAATTCATTTATTCCTTCACCAGTGCAAGAAGGGGAAGTTAAACAAGTAGCCTTCAGGATAGCTTGGTACATGCAACAATATTTCCCATTGCAGACATGGGAGGCGCGGCCGGCGGAGATGCACCAGCCGCTGCGCAACCGCAAGATTGGCGGGTCCGCCTCGAGCCGGAAGAAGCGCGCCCAGAACCCCGGAGGGGCGGGTGAGTGGGAATTTGTTTATTTGTTCTAAATCTGTGAAAGGTGTAGTAATTTAAAACTAGGTATTGAATGGATGGTGAATCGGGAAAACGGGAGGAGCGCGTGTGGTTTTATTTTGTTTTCGCAGGGTCTATGTTGTTATTACTTAGCAACGGTGTTGTTGGTATTGGATAGAAGGTGAAGCAGGAAGTGCGTGGGTGCAAATGTTCAGAAAAAAGGGAATGTGATGGTGAGATTTTATTTGTGTTCGTCCGGTGGCTCACACACTGGTTTGGGGCTGTTCCGTTAGGGTTTGATGAAGCAGTAATGATGGGAGGCGAGAGTTTGGAATTTGGATTGAAGTTGAAGCGGCAATTTTACGGGTCAGAATTTGTAGAGCAGGGCTTGAAATAGTAGGGTCATTGCTTTAAGTTTTTATTGTTTGGCGAAGCCCACGATGATTGTAGCATATTGGCTTGATCACTCTTTGGGCAGACCATGAAAAACGTAATAAGCGGTATATAATTAAAAAAAATATTTAAATGATTAATTTGTAGCAGGCGACGACGAAATCGCGCCCGACTCGCTCGATTTCACACGCAAGATCCTGCACACGGCGTGGCACCCACAGGAGAACATTATCGCCCTGGCGGCCACCAACAATCTCTACATCTTCTCCGACGTATAAGCCCCGCCCGCACTTTTCCTAGGCCCCGCCCCCATCTTGACCTACCGCAGTCTGCTAACTCTGTCCACCCATTGCTCTTGTGTCCTAATTGGCATGCGCGCCCCCGGTGGTCGCCCTAGTTCTTACCACGCTCTCATTCAGTCAGCATACCGTACTACAGTATCCCCCTTTCCCCGCTACCGTAATCTAACTAGATCTGCATGCATACTACTTCCCATTGAGTGATTCCCTGACCGCCCTACAGTACTCCCACTCCTACCGTAATCGCTCTGTCCCTTCGACCCGGTTGAGTAAGTAGTGTACAAGTATCTCCTAGTATCGTGTCCCTTCCAAGACCCCCGATAGGCGCCCCGTCCGACACCATTCCGTTTATCAGTTTAGTAGCAATCATTCATCTCCCTTATTTTCCCCCATTCTTTGCCGTCGTCTACTTTCGTTAACGTTTTTGCTTGCACGAGATTTAGTCATGAGAGAGTTTATACCGTATGTTGTAACACGAAAATGGCATAGTCATTGTCAGGTACTGCACATTGTTGTATTCTCGCCCAATTTTCCCCTACTTTTGACACCCATCCACCATTCCTTTATACTCATATTACCCCTCTGCCCCTTTGTTCTTGAACACTTCTTCTCCTTTTTTCTCCTCTCGAAGCGGGATTTCGCGTTGTATCGATTGCAATCGATCGGTGATATTACTTCCCACTAACCCCTTCCTACCGTATGCTGTTCGTTTCCCCCACTGTCAACATACCGTAACCCAATCCTGTCTATCTTTCCCCGTAGCGAGTCTCTCTCCACTTCATCTGTGTGTAATTCGACCAGTCTCTCTTTGTTTTGGATGGAATGGATAGATCTAATCTCCATCTGTCCAAGTCAGTCAATCGATCCATTCAATCTACCGTATACTATCTACCGTATGCTCTGTGAATGCAGTCAGTCCACAATTCTCTCCTACTCATTTCATCATCACTATCCACACAATCCTAGAAATACTTGTGTCTCCCATCCTCATCCCCATCTTCCTCCTCCTATCCATTCTATATATCGTAGATGAATCTGAAAATAATTGTCGATTGTCTTAAACCGTATCTTGAGCGAGCTCGTCTCTCCTAAATATTTATATAACTACCGACACCGTCGATTGTCTTTGTCAGTTAGATGTGTACACAGTATATGTAATGGTTTATCGTCCCTTTCTTTATTATATTTTCTCTCGCCCATTTAAATTCTTTTCTTCTTCTCTCTACATATGAATGAATAGTTTGAGAGTCTCGTGGTGGCAAATGGTAATAAGTGACTAGATGGACTAGAATTGGGCAGGTGAAGGAATCACAGTAGTCGATAGAGTATGAAGATTAGGAATAAGTTGAGCAGCACTAGAGCGACGATTGAGACGTATCGGTTCTGTTGCACGTAGACCTTGACTTCGTATGTAGCTTCGGTGACTGGAATAAGTGATTGTTTACGGTAGTTAAAACAATATTGATTGATTGGAGGGTAACGGAAGGACTGACACTATTGATTGATTTGAGGAGTACGGTAGGTCAGACAATTTTGATTGGTTGTTTGGTTACAGTAGGACAGACTGATTGAGATTATTACGGCAGGTCAAAGAACTAACTGTATCGCTGTGCCCTGGCGATACGACCCTCGCTCTTGTCCTTCCACTGGTGGGCGACCTGGAAATTTCGAAAAATAATTTTCACTCGTTGGCTCAAATACGAATTGATTTTCAATGCCGATATTCGTGGTTAGGAAATTTCAACGATTGCTCTTCACAATTAGAAAATGAAGAAACACTAAAGATAGTGCACTATACATCTCGAAAATCAATTCAATGGTCCCTTTTTGGTGATTGATCACTCAATAGCCCTAATTGAAGAACACTATAGATCGTGACTTTTAGTAGTCGAATACGTGAGTTTGCGAAAATTGATTGCAAGACGATTTTTTGATTCGTTGAACTGTATTCTTGGCAGCGCAATCGATCTGGGGTGGTCGCGTTTCAGTTTTTGAATGGTTGCAGAATGGTGTCTTCATTTCCCATAATCTATCGATAGAGAAAGTGAGATCAGCGAGTGAACTAATTACTGAGCGAACGCTAATAGACAAAATGCGGAAGTGATAGGTATCACTGATAAGAAGGAGGAAGACCAGCTGGAAACTGATCTGGGTCGAAATCTAACACTGTTTCGTTGCAGCTTTAATGATTATTCATACAAGCAGGGTTTTTACGGAGCTATCTAGAAACTACCGAGCGTTAGACCTATCTGGGTATCTACTATATAAGCGACACACCTTTTTGCGCATTTTGTACGAAAAAATTGAAAGAGTGGAAAATACAGAGATCTACAATTTCGCACTATGAAATAATTGAATACTCGCACAGGATGTGAGATTGTTTGTGTGTCCGGGAATCAATGCACTTGTGAGAACAGCGCAAACTAAGGGATCCCCTCCTTCATTCTTCAATACTAGTGAAGAATATTGAGAGAAAAAAGTAAGAGGAAAAATCGATAATCACTAAACCATTTATATTGTTCTACTGTATATATCCCTACCGTAACCCAAACAATCAATCGCAAACTGACTCCTCTCGTGATCGTACTGGTCCAGAGGGCATTGGCTCCCTGCTGTTCCTGCAGTATCCCATCAATCTGCTTCCTGCCGTCTCCCCGGTAGGAGACTTGCGGCTTCTTCTTCGACTGGAAGGATGGATAAATGAGATATTTTGTTTGTTTTCAATTTTCAAAAAGATTTTCTTCATTTTTTAAATAAGAATTTCAATTTTTAATGAGTATTTGTTCATTTTTTCAAGAGTCAAATTTATTTTTTTGAACTTCTAGGAAATATTTGGTCGACTTCTGAAACAAATTACTGAATCATTGAAACTACATTCGTCTCCGAGAATGACCACTTGATTCTCTCATCAACGTAAATTTCTCATTGGAATATTTTCAAAACTGATCAACCTCATCAAACACGGGTTTCTCTCCCTCCTTCCTAGCCGATGCATGCAAGTCCACGTCTTCCGTCGGATACAGACCGATCATATCTCTTATCGATTATCTAGAAATGGTACCTCATCAAACACCTTGTCTCCTTCGGCCTCGCGATAATAGAGATCGGCCTCGTCAGGAAGGGGAAACTCGGACAGCATGGGGGTGCAGGGAGGAGGGAGGAAGGTGCAGAGGGGATCTGTAGAGTTCGAAATTTTAGTCTCAAATTTTGCTGTTACTGAGAAAGCGAGCAAAATAGCGTAGAAGTTTCGAACTCTATCGATCGGATCAGGGAAATATGGAGAGCGGATGTTTAGAGTTCGAAAATTAACCTTTTTTTTCATCAGAAATATCTTGAGAAAGCGAGATAAACATTGCCTGTATTTCGAACTCTATCGATCGAAATGGTTGTGAACGAAGATAATCAAGCTATCAGTTGTGTTCAGAATCGGTTTCCATCAAATCGAGAGATACAAGAACCATAAAAATGAGAACTCGAGTCGATATGATCACAAGGAAACGAACTATCAAACAAACTATCTGAAATTTTCAAACACAAATTGCCTGCCACTCGTAATGTCGTTGGATCTCATTTTCGTAATTCGTACGTGAACAAAATTGCACAAATGGCACGAAATCATATTTTCTTATTGGTAGACAGTCAAGATATCGCCGCCAATTTCGAGTACGCTATCGATCTGTCAAGTGAAAAAGGGGAGACGACACAAAAGGAGAAGAGACTACGAGGGTCAGCGACAAAACATTCGACGGAAAGGAGGAAGGAACGGCACGGACAATTAGAGGAGAAATTAGAGGGCGGAAATGATCACATTGCATATTAACTACTGGTTCCCTCAATCATAGGCTACCGTACTCGTTACGTACTGTACACTTGCATTAAACTTTGATTCTTAGACCACAATGACAAAGAATCAAGTGTCTGGTAGAACTTACGCCTACTCTTCAATAATCACTCCGATCAAGCAATCAATACCGTATACATCAGAGATTCAAAATCTTTATTGTCTCGACGGGGAAATTCGGCGCAATAATTATTATGAATGAAGGATAGTGAGCGATGTGATTAACCGTAGAGCGCTAGAATGATTAAGAGGGGGACGGGAAAGGATAGGTTGAAAGGGAAGGAGGGATAGGAGAGGAGGGACGGGGGCGGCAGAGATGGCGAAAGAGTAACTCGACTGTTACACTCAATTAATTTGATTGATATGGTCGAACCCACTCGGCCTAATCAACTCAACCTCTTTCCCCTCTCTCTGTGTATTGAGAACCCGATCGGTAGATCAGCGGCTCTCAACTGCCCCTTTCCCTCCCTCCCATTCTTATTACTGATCTTCACAAGGTAAATCAGGCTACGATCTTTAAAGATTCACGCGGGACGACTCATAAGTCACCAAAACGCAAAATCGTAACCTGATTTCCCTGCGAGTACAGTAACCCCTCCCGGTGAGCACTTCAAAATCGGTCAACAAAGTGAGAGAGAAACATCAAGAAAGTGATTGTACATGAGCAAACAAAACATTGATACAGCAGAGCTTCAAATGACATGCGGGGATACGGTAACTTCTCCCTCGGAACAGGGATACGGTAGCAAAAAACATCGCAAGAATACGGGGTAATACGAACAAGAATGTGGAGTGATTGATAAAACATTGGGGCACTTCTCTTTGATATCTCTGTATACATACTAGACACTTCTTCTCAACGTCTGGAGATTAATATAAAACGTAAAAATCACTCTCTGCTAACGGGCATACAACTTCTGGCAATACATATATTGTTCCTAGGGGGAAAACGGACTCGGGACAAAATGTGATATGTGTGCGAACTGCGCGTCATACGGTAAGCTCGGTGGGGATACCCATTGATTAGGGGAGAAAGGGGGCGGAGCTTCGCTATCGATTGATCATTACAAAAAGTGGAGGTGGGGTTTCAAAATATAGGGTATCTTCTATTGATTACACCTTGATCGGTGAAAAGGGGCGGAGTCAGCAAAGTGGGCGGAGCCTCTAAACGGCGCTCTCCGACAGGCTCTCGGGAGGGGCGGAGCGGGGCAGGGACTGGGATCTTCTCGACAGCGAGGGCGATCTGTAATAATATATATTATTTATGCTATTTCGCAGAAATAACTATGAAAACACTCTAGTGTTTGAATGAAACGAGTAACTCTATACGGTGAAAATGATCTGATTCTCGGTTTTTTTTTACTAAAATGTCTTGTCTAAAACGCCTTGATATTGGCAGAAAGAAACTATTTATTCATATTTTCCAGTACCTGAGGGAGGGGAAGACGCCATCGTCGAGGTAGCGAGTGGCGATGATCGTCTGACGTGCGAACACCGCGACCAGGATGTAGTCGCCCTGAATCAAGAAAAGTTATGTTACAGTAGTACATGTTGGTACTGTAGCCCAGTTAACATTTGTTACACATGCCCAGATCACAGTTGATGAGGTTACGCAGTTCTACATGCAATACGAACAGCTTTTGCACAAATGATTGTCCCTTTTAACCCGCGCGATTCACGCTCCGGACAGAACTCAAAAGACTACTCGATGCAACTTGTACAATGGTTTCCCGTTTCGCCTTCTAAATAAAATGATTTCCAAAAACCATCTCTACTTTAATCGGGAAACCAGGGCTTCCCAATAGTCCCAGCAAAAAAAAGACATCGAGATCTACCCACTACCGTACCCCATCCCTTACCGTAGCTGTAATGCCCAGGGCCTCCTGCGGATTGAGCGGTTCCTCGGTCGGAATCTCCTTCAGCCTCCGCACGCCCTTCACGCCCGACAGAAGGATCCAGACCTGCGGAATTGATCGATAATTAGGACCTTCTACCGTAATTTCCTTTCTCTTAGATACAGAATCGCGCAGCTACACTCTGCAGCATCATTTCTTATACTAGATATCGATTAGCAAGTGCTACCGTTTCCCATAAATCGATATTTAAAATGGTTACCGTACCTTGCCGGAGGCGTAGTCGAGCACGATCAGGTTGCCGTGCTGAAAGGAGGGAATATTGATTTATTGATTATCTAACTTTTCTTTTTTTTCACTAATCTTTTTTCCATTGCTCTAATGCTTTTTAAAAGAAACTTATTTATTTCCAACGAACTATCGAAGACTAATCAGACATAAATCTCCCCAATGCTATTACCGACTGGCTGCACCACCGAAACACCTGCTTATTCGAATTGCAAATTTTCTCTATAACGCCTTTTAGTCTCCTATTTCAGTACCAATTACACCTAGATCCTCCCCTCGTCCAAACCCGCATTCCTCCTTCCTAATTCATTTCGTAATTTCGACCTCGCACATCTTCTCTCGCAAACCCGTGATCGAGTACAAAAAGGCATTCCACTAATTTGTGAGGGGAATTTGACTCATTCATCAGAGCTCTCGCTCTGCTGTCAAATTGGGCAGTATGGGTTGAGTAGAAGAGGAGTTGGTTAGTCGGCGTGAGTCATCGAGGCGGGTGGGGTTCGTATTTCCCCTACTCTCGTGTCTTCTCTTCTCGAGTTAGAAGAGATTAGTGCATACGATTCTCATTTGACCACGTGCTATCGTCGGCTGGGCAATGCTAGAGAGCAGGCGGAATGAGTAGAGTCAATCCCTCACGAGAGATCATAGAAGAGGAACATCTAACCGAGAAGGAAGTGAAAGATCGAAAAAGGGCGGGAAGGAATGTGAGGGTGGATGATTAGGAGATAATCGTTCGCTTTACAATTGAAATGGGGGTTGGTACCCTAATTGACGAAACTTGTCCACCCAAAGTGTGCGTAGTGTACCCTGTGAGAGCGTGTATTTACCTCAGGCTTTGAATGCGAGTCTAATTATCTACAGAAGCTATATCCGTAAATCACCCGATAACAAGCTATTCTGGGGATTATTCGCCGAACATTTCCGAAATTCGGGGCATTACAATTGTGAGTCGACCTTTCGCGATCTAGTGTCGTGCTCCCTATCCATAAATAAGTCGAGGCAGCAGTGCGGAATTGATTCGATTGCGGGTACTGATCGACCCGGGGGATTGGTCTGACTCTCTCTTTTTCCCATTATCTCTCGCCATCTTTGATCGCGAAGTTCGGCTCGACCCATCCTTGATTTCCCCTTTTCAGTGATCTAATCCATCCTATTCAAGTCAACTCTGAGGCGATTGCTCACTGGTCTACGATATTATTAAGGAATACTAACAATCTAAGAAAATCCTTTGTATTACTCATCTACCTCACCTTTTTTTCTGAAGATCTATCCCCTCAATATAGGAAATAGTGGGGGAATGTACATCTTTCCTTGATTACCATAACTTTCTACACTTCCAGCAATCTGTGCCAGACATGACCTTACTATCAACGCGACACATATTGTTAATCATCTGCCCATAATGTAAAAGTATCCACTAATTCCATACAAGTCAACAGGAAAGGATTACTCATCTCCCTCTCATCATTCCTTCTCTAATTTGATCATTTACCAATGCGAGGGTGGAGGTTAGGAAAACGTGTATGGCCAAAATTAGAGAGCAAGAATCATCACCCAAAAATATTTTCGAAATTCGATCAGCCCATCATCTACAGTGAGGATGGAAGAAGAGGGATCAGGGGAGCCATTGAGCGCAGCGAAATCATCAGTCTCAACAAGTGCCTGTGCAACCGTGAACTACCAGGCACCCATCAATTAAAATGATTAGTCATCCAAAATTTACACGATAAAATCAACATCGCTCTAATCAATAGCGCACCAGTAGCACCGAACAGCCTGGTTCATCACGATTCATTTACTTTTGCTCATGTTTGACCAACATTAACCCCAGTACAAATCAATAACTGTAATCTACCGTACCTTATCCACTATTGCACTCGCGGGGCTCGCGATGTGGTCGTTCAGCCTGCAAGGGGGAAATTAAAATTTTTTAAAAATAAACATTCAATATCCACCTCGCTACCGTGTAATCAAACTTCACCTCTTCCCTTCTCGATATCCACCTACCGTAATCCTTCTATACCGCTAATAATCAATCAATCAATAATCAGCTACCGTACCTGTACGTCTTGCTCAGATCGTACTCGTTGATCAGCGACAGCGAGTGGTCCACGACAAACAGCAGCAGCCGGTTGTTGGCAGCGTCGCAGGTGAGGAGGACGACCGCCCTAAAGGGAGTATATTACGGTAGATTGTGTTACTGAAGCTTTTCACGACTATATCGATAGAGGGAGGGCGACCGCCTTGAGGAGGTAGATTACTGTACTTTTGGTTACTGCAACTCTATTTCCCGACTAACATGTAAATACAACCAAGGAGACGGATCGCCCTGCAAGATTACGGCAGAAAGATAACGATAATGTGTAAGAGATATATTGTGGAGTTCGTGAAATAAAAAACCATCCATGGGAACGATAACTTTTAAAATATTTTTGTTGCTTGTAAAATGGAACAAGAACGCATTGATAGCCTCACTTCCAACAGAAGGTTGACCTTTCGATGGGACACGAGTCTCACTGGTGGATAAATTGTTCCATCTTTTTTATCAGACAAGAATTCTACCAGTTATATTTCAGCCCGCCTGACTACATAATTTGAATTATCAACGTGACCTGAACCTCGTTAGTCCAAAGACACGCATATATTTGGCTCTAACAATATTTCCCAACAGCTGGGCACTGAGCATTCACAACGCGAGTTACGGTAACTTCAGGATACGGTAAGGCCAGATTACGGTCTCGACTCTCTTGTACTCTTGATCCTCGGCCACGGACAGGTACTTGCCGAGGTATAGTACTAATGATACAGTAATGGCTAAGCTAGATTACGGTAACAGTAAGACAAACTAAAGATACGGTTAAATCAAATTACGGTACTCACTTATACTCCGCCTGATCCTCAGCCACGCTCAGGTATTGGTAGCGCGTCTTGCGCGACTCCTTCAGCAGCTTCCAACCCTGAACATCGATTGATATTGACCGAATAATAAAAAAATTCAGAGCCTGTTTCACTCAAGTTTCACGCCCATCTCATAACAGGCAAAGTATGAATGCCACCAGTAATGCATTCCCTTGGCGGTCACAAAAACAAATTCTTTTTACCATGTCTTCTTGCTCCTCACATACACCTAAAGTGCCTATTTGTGATCGTCTCCGTAGGTCATGAGAAACATCTTGCATTTCCCAACCCAACCAGCCCACATATCCTAGTTGTTTCAATATATTCATACTGTTTCATTCACGCTTCACTTCCACCCCATAACAGACAAAGCTCGAGCACGACCAGTTTCCATCCCAGTTCCGCTTTACAACAAATATATTAATTCTACCGTACCTTCTTGCTCCTCACATACACCCAGAGGGCGGACTTGTGATTGTCTCCGCTGGTCATGAATAGTTGGCCGCGCGGCGCGACAGTCAACCACCGAGTACGGGACATCTCGATCTTCGGGTCCTTCGGGCACGCCAGCGTCTGTAACAAAAGATTAAATTAAAATTTAAGTAATATTTTGTTGTCAATATTTTTTTAATATTAGCTATGCTACGGTGCCATTTACGCGTTTTTATTATATTTTTTTCATTTGCCATTCCCGCGTTCATTGCCAAGAGCAACTGAGATCGCACATTAGTAGGCTATAAAACGCCAATCAACCATCCCTCATAAATAATCGGCAATTTACGAATTTCTGGCTCCTGGCTTGCTCCCAAAGAAAGGATACATTAGTTTGATAATTGCATCCAGATTCTTCATCATTGCATCTACTATGTGATTTTCAAAGATCAAAGATCAAAAATATTGTAAAGATCAAATACTCACATCCAGCTTCTTGAATCCATCGGCGGCGTCGAAGACGTGCACACTCCGCCCCTTCGCCTGCATCACGCTCACGTACAGGATCTTGAATTTTTTATATTATTGATATAGCAAGTACAGAACCCTCTGATAATTGCTGTTTGAAAGATCTGTCGACCTTTGTATTAACAGCATAGCACGAATCTAACTGGGTGGATGATGCGCAGTGAAATGTTTTATTCAATTAAAAACGGCAGATCAACGCGATTGCTAACACATTATTCGTTCAACCTTTGTAAATTCCCTGGAGCATAAATCTTACTAGTCCAAGAAAAGGGGAAAATACGCCAATTTTATTTGAAAAAGGTCGAATGCCCAACATGAATTGTTCGGGACGCTTTCACAGAAATTTGTTCGGATCACGGAACACGAATATCACTTGAGAAATATCCGGTCAATTGCACAAACCAGGGTGTCTTGCTTGACTTCCACTTACCACCACATTCTTCTATCGCCGAGCTCATTCTCTAACCCGGCGCTCCTAGATCACATCTTCCCCTCATCATCCACTCACCTCATTCTGCTCATCCACTGCCAATGACGAAGCGGACGAGTTCTTGATCAGCAGATGGTGCAGGATGGAGCCGCCCGGCGTGCAGATGTACACTCCTGAGCAAATTAATGTTAATTAAATTAAAAGAATCAATTCTCCCCATTCTTCCAACCTCTACCCTTCGAAGGGTAGGCGTGTGTCACGCCCACACTAGTTAAATTTGGGCCTAAAAATGTACACTCCTGATGCAATATTACTTATTTATTGTATTATCATTGGAAGGGGTGGTATAGGCAGGCAAATCAATTACCCTATGTATCATCAACGCTTTCGATTTTCCCTAGTCACTCGGTTCACTAGAGCTATCAACAACTGTTCCATTTATGCATCATAGTGGCATTAAACTTCAAAAAATAGATGTGGTTCAATAGGTACGGCAAATTGATATCGTGCACAGAGATTGGTCGAGTGAGGGGTCCCAATTTACTTTTCCTAACGCACCCTGTCAGCCCAGCCGCGCATTTACGAAGTCCCCCCCCCCAGTTTCATTTCCGTTTCATAATCACTATGTAAGCACTTGGGTTGCATGGACTTCAATTGCTCAGCTGCAGAATTGCAAAAAAAATATTTCTCTCCTCAGGAACTACCACTAACTGCCAGCGCGTTCGGGAAGCTCTTTCTCGAGAAGGCATGGGCGCAGATGGGGTCGTGTGAGGAGTGGTCCCCATTTCGTTTCTCTATACTTTCTCTGACGCACCCTACCAGCCCAACCGCACATTTACGAAGTACCCCACTAGATAGTTTCATTTCCACTTCATACTCACTATTCCTTCCCTTTATACCAAGAGTTTCAATGGAGTGATCGGTTCTATCCCATATTTCTAAATTTATGCAACATTTATCACCTCCAACTATCACTGACAGCCAGCGCATTGGAGAAGCTCTTTGTTGAAAACGGTTTGATCGCAGATTGGTCGAGTGAGGAAGGGAAAGGACCCCATAGAATCTTGGAATACTATCCCCAAACGCATCCACACCTATTCACTCTCGCTCCTTTCATGTCGGCTCACTAGGCCTTTTCACGTTTCCCTAGCACCATAACGTATCATTACAGTTCAATCAATCGATTTTGTCTCCATCTTTGCTCTATAAAAGAAAACTCATACCTCCGCAACTATCACTAACAGCCATTGGGGAAGGTCTTCGTCGAGAAGGCATGCACGCAGATGGGTAGATCCTAGCACTAGCTCCTACCGCATCAGCGTATTACCCAATATCGCGCACCTTGTCTACGTTTTAAACCCGCTTAGCCCATTTGAGTTTCATGCTCACTATACCTGTCCTTGGTTTCAAGAGTTTCAATTAATCGACCGGCTCCCTTAGTTAGTAAAAATAATTCTCACCTCCACAACTATCACTGACAGCCAGCGCGTTCGGGAAGGTCTTCGTCGAGAAGGCGTGCACACAGATGGGTCGAGTGAGGAAGGACGGACCGAAGGAGACCGGAGTGGCGGATGGGGAGAGCGAGAAGGGACCTGAATGAGGAATAATATTATTGAAAATTTGATTATTTTATCACATGATCAACTGGAACGAGCGCAGCTTATTATTGAAACGCCGAACTAAAGGGCGATGGATGGAAAAAAAACGGGGGAAAACTGAATTATATGAGGATTAATGATGGATTGATGTAATCTTCCTAAGAAACGCAGATACTATTAGCAAGAGCATTTCGTCTTCATGCTTCATTCCCAAGAGAAGCATAGAACTAGAGGGTATCGAAAAATTCTGATCCGAGCTTCAACGATTTTATGCAAGAAAGACAACGAATATAGGCATGACACTGATAATTTTTTGATAATTTTATGTTATGTGCTTTGACGCAACAGTCAACAGTGCGAATTATTTCGCTACACGAGTAATTTGTGAAACTCTGATTCATGCCCCCTCCCAATCTCGATGCGCCTGCCCTAAACCTTCCCACTTTAATCAATCCGCGCTGAGCCAAACTCGTGCCAACCTACGCATAGCATCAGCAACCAAGAACCGTGCGTATCTTTATCCATCAGTGAACATCTCGACCTTCACATTAGATCATCTTAACCTCATCTTAACCTATGCCCGACCTTTCAGTAACTCAATGTCAGCCCATACCTGGCTTTCCCTATGGTACCAAGATGGAACCAGGAACCATAAACCCAAAAACCGTACCTCTATCCGGCGTGCCACTGGTGGTCGTTTCACTGTCCGCAATAGGCGCTTTCTCCTTGCTCTTCTTGGGCGTGGACGTGGTGACGGGCGGGCGCGCGGGAGTGGGAGTGATGCCCGTGTCGGAGGAGGTCTGCGGAATAGGTAATTTAATTTTTAATTAATTATGTTAATTAATTTATAATGAACCTTCCATACATGTACGCAATTTAAAATATTTTGATTCACCGCAAGATCCATATCGTTCATCCTACGCCTGCCGCTATTAGAAAACTCGATGTGGCCCTAATCCTCCGGGAGGCCATTGGCACTCAAAACATTAATCGTTTTCACTATTGATTCACCTCGGATCACTTACCTAGCTTCTTTCTCACTGTATATTATCGCAATGACATCAATCCACCGAATGAGAAAAATTTCTCAAATGTTCCAGAGAGCATGCTTGTTTTCCTCTCCTAAACCCCCGCACATGTTGCCGCCACCAGAGAACCGCACTCATCCCTGGATGAACTACAAACAGAAAGCACTCTGCGGATATCTCGGAACACATGGAGAGCACTCGGAACACACTTTTTGCACGTAAACCCTTTTCAAACGCAGGTGATCAGTGCGTCACAAGTGCTATTGAGAACTTCGAAGCTAGTTGAAATTGAATTTCAGAAACTAGAAAGGTGCGTGCTTCAGTAGTATCCTTAAACAACCAATCTTCGCGAATCGGCAATATGATCGTTATACAATAAATTGACACGCAAATGAAGCATTCAGGGCATCTTCAATCGTTCTATAGTGCTATTTGTCATTCCTAGGCCCCGAAAACAAAGATAATCACTCACAAACGTCGTATTCAATCCATCCTCGATCGGGTAGGGTGGATGCGATGAGTACGTGGAGTTGGGGCCGCCCCGGTGCGAGTCGGTGCTCATGTGAGAGGGGTCGGGCGAACTGAAAAGTAAATCGATAGTTGGAGAGTTACCGTAACCCACGGACACATCAATCAACATTTAATATCTAACAACGGACAGCTACGCATAACCTAGTTCTGTTTATATTATTATTATATTCGATCCGAAAGCATCAGCGAATCACCCCTAATCGTCCGTGTTATACAGACGAATTGAAACACTAGCGTGCGTGTTGTGCTTAAAGGGTTAATTTGAATCATTCTGTGACAGAAGGCAGTGTTAGAACGCGCAATCGTGCGTGATTGATCTTTGATCTTTCACTTTCTCAAATCAGGAATGATGCAGTCCCTCTGGCCGTTGCAACAGAAGCACGCGATCATGCGGTAGGAACCGAAGATGCGGTCGAATAACGGCGCCAATCCGAAATCTTGCAAGAATTTCACTTTAGAATCTAGGGAGGAGGAAAGATACAAAAACGAAAATATTGATAAAATGACTGTGAATAGAGCGAATACTAACATTTTGCTGCTGGTACTTCGTAAATATAGGGAAAAAAATTAAGATGCGGTCGAATATATGCGTCAACTCTGATTCTTATCAGAATTGGCGAAATTACATGACTCACTGTCCACATGATCTAAGGTTTCGTTGACCCACAAGATAGCAACTCGAAATAAGACAGTCAAACGATTGTAATTCGAGTGAATGTTTCTAAAGCTTTTTTATTCACAATTCTTCTCCATCGATGTTATCACGACAGACTTAAATATGTAGCAGAACAGCGGCCCCAATCCAACTAGCGAAATTGATTGAAAGGAGGAGACTTGGGTAGAAGATATAAAGAAAGAGAATACCAGCAACAGGTGCAACAGAGACAAAGGAATGAAAAAAATAAAAAGAACGGAAAAAAATGTGAACGCAATGGAAAGGAGAAAAAAAGGGGCCAGAAGTTAGAGAGCAGAGAAGCAAACGAAAAGATTGTTAACGAATGCATGAACATAGGGAGAGCGGTCAGATAGATTCTGAAGATCTCTTGACCATAGCATTCGCCGAATGGGCCAACTTGTTTCAGGGCGAACGAAAAAAGGGCATATGAAATATTAGTCACTCCCAGAGCTCCTAAGGGTCAGATTCGCGGAAAAGTGAGAAATGGGTGGCATGTGAGGTGGTAAAATGACTGCCTTCTCACTTATCGGTGTCTTTTTAGGCGTTTAGATTTCCTGTGCTCATACCATTCGAGTGACCATTCCAAGGTTCTACTATAGATCCCTCGCAACATGAAACAGCCGAGCCAACTCAACGTTTGCCCATCACTCGAATTCCAGAGTCAAAATAAGTACAAATGCAGAGAAAAATAGCAGCGAAAGTAACGAAAGCTGTGCTATTATGCGAAGAAGTGAGAGGTAGAGAAGGGGGGAGAAGAAGGAGGGGAGAATGGGAAGAACATTACTGTCGTAAACAATCCGTGGCTCCCCACCCACACTTTACCTGTGAGTATGGGGAGGAAAGGGAGAAGGGGGTGCTGTTCTCACTCTCTACATTTACCATGATCTCTAACTTCTCTGACTCTCTTCATTCCCCCTGATCTCTCGCTTGCTCTAACCTGATAGAGATCATGAGACAAGATCATTACAGATAGATGGGGGCAGAGGGTGTGAGGGGAAAATGAGGGACGAGAGAGACAAAAATGGGGGCCGGTTATTACTTGTGGTGACCCTTTCATGTGTTCGGATTAGTGTCCAGTCGAGAGTGATGTGATGCGGGAAAATAGGGGAGTAATTCTCAACAAAAACAAGAACAGTCAGTTGGAACATCATGCAGAGCTCCCACTAGACCTGGTCTCTTGATAAATGGACTGTAATCGGAATCTTAATGGTTGGTGAACGACTCACTTGAATTCACTCTTGACCGGGCCCGCCTAATGAACCAAAATGGTCAGGATGCGTGAGTTAATGGGCGGAAAAGGTAGGGAGGGGTTGGGCCAAGGAGAGGGCCAGGAGCAAGGAGGAAAAGCAATGGTCAGATGCGGAGGAAATTAGAAGCCATCAATCTACTGGCGCTTTTCTCCGTTTTCTTTGCTTCTGCCCAATAGTAAACGCTCTCAACGAACGGCAGGATGGCAGTAAAAGCTTGCAAGATATATTCAGAATGGAAACGCGAATGCGCCTGGGGACAATCAAAGGATAGTAGATGGAGGGACACCCTAATCACTGCGCGCCTCTCACTTTCGTGCTTCTGCCGCACAGTAAATGTGTTAGAAACAGAACTACAGGGGTGTCATTTCCACACTGCCCGGTGATAGCCAAAATAGGAACATATGAAATGGAAGAGCGAGACATCGGAGTAACGAAAATCAGATTAGATACCACACACGCCAACAATATTATTTCAACACGCTTGCTCTAATAATTATTTTTCAACGGAGAAGAATTCGAATCAACTCCTCCCCAACATTCAAACTAAACCAGGGAACGCGCAGCGCAAAAGTGCCTGTGTCAAACAACTTCCGCCCAGACACCCTCCTCATTTCACGCGCTCTCTCGCTGTCTCTGCCCTGCTAGAGAGTGTGCAGAATCGAGAGAGTCAGGCACATTTCAAGCCCAGACACTCTCTTCATTTCACGCGCTCTCTTCCTATCTCCGCCTACCGACGGACTACAAAGAATCAGGAGAGTCAGACCCATCGCCCGCCTCAGACTGTACTAGTGACTGGCGACATGACAAGACGAAAAAAAACGACCGACGAAAGAATGGCCCAGTGATAGTTGCCGCATTCTCCCTCCAAATGAGCAATGCTCTCTCTGATTCTCTCCATTTCCCACGCTCTCTCGCCCTCTCTGACCTGCTAGGGATCGTGCTGACTGGAGAGACGGGACCATCGCAAATGAGCGGGAGGAATCATGCAACATCTCTCGCTTTCCCATGCTCTCTCGCCGGTCAGAGAGAGCGAGAGAGCGCGTGAAATGGAGAGACGTCGACCATCGCTCTCTCTCACAAATGAATCATCGGCCATTCAGGAGAATGGGAAGAGGAAGAGGGAAAGATGGAGGGAGAAGAGGAATGAGCAAAGAGGAGGAATCATTAGGCTATCAACTTAGGGGGGGGGAACTGGAACTATCATTACTCGGGAATGTTTGCTACCACGCGCAATTAAGCTGCAGTTACTGCATAATTTTGTCAGTCGCTCTGCCAATCCGATATGATCCAGTAACAGTCTTCGTAGGAAAACCAATTTCGGAAACTGGAGCTATCACGATTCAGGAATGATTACTACCATGAGCATTTCTGCTTCATCTATTGCATAACTATGTCAGTAGAGTTTGCCAATCTGATTTCATGATGATCGCATGTAAATGTTAACTGGAACTGGAACTATCACTATTTATGAATGATTACTACTGCTGCAGGTATAGCATTACTTGCCAGCTGGCGCTGTCTATCTGATATCACGTAGATGTGCTATCATAGGAATATCAACCTCTTGGAACTGGAACTATCACCATGCTATCATCAGCAAGTAATGCATACCACGCGGTTCTGCGCTGCAGGGGCAACACATGTGCCGAAGACACTTGATGAATATTATTGACTGCATCAAACTGAGAAAAAAACATGAATGGAAACCCTACGACGGGAATGATCACTTCTACACGCTCTTGCGCTGCAATTGCTGCATAACTTTCCCAGCCGGGCTCGCTAACTGATTCCTTCTCCATTTCGTTTAGCAAGCCATTAATAACTGACATCTTTAGAAATTTGAACAAGCACACGCACATCTCGAGAATAGCGACACTACGCGCATTAGCGCTGCAGACATTATTCAAATTTCCAAGACCCTTGATAAATGTAATCGATGGAATTCTTCGCGTCCACTAATAAATCACAGTCTTGACAAGTGATACCAGGTGCAATCGTGCTGCAGCAACTGCACTAGACTGCTAACCGCGCGCACTACTCGATTCGTCTTTTCTATCCTCGCAAAGAAACATCAAAATCAAGCCCATAGTTCGAATCCGAAAGGAGCGTGAAAGGAACAGCGTGCATGCGTGTTACTGCAATAGCACTTATCAGCGATCCTTGCCGTCATTCGCTGCGTCTCCGTATTCAATTTCGTCAAATCTAACACCGTACTACTGTGCTTCAGCAACCTTACTTGTATCCCGAACGCGCGGAACATCTAATCCTACTGAGGATCGCCGTGGTAAAAAATCTCTTCAATATTTCAAGGTGAAGACAACGGGAAAAACAAGAAAACATGACTCCAGCAGCGAATTTGCTCAAACCAAGAACGAAACTCATTGCCAATCGCCACATTCCTGTTGCACGCACACTTCATGACCCCGGTTGCTATCAACGAACAATTCGCACGCCTTGGTCACCGTAGCAGTAAATCAACACAACCATCCGACATGTTTTTAGCGAATCTGTACACAAGCTGCGAAGGACCCCAACCGCGTTCGTGTTACACCTATTGCTCATGACCAAGTGATCGTTGCTCGTATGATACCGCGAGGATACAAAGGAAAAATCATAACAATAAATGCCCTCGGGCGAAATCTAATTGCAAGTGTCTTTCAACCAATAAAATTCAATCGCCTCATTCAGGTTTCACGCACACTTCATGACCACTGCTGATATGAACACTCACTTCTTGCGTTGAACGAAGTAAGGAAACAATGCGACCAGCATACACTTTTAGCAAACAATCCTAGTGCAGACACGATACGCAGTTAGACAGAAGGCCCAGGAACATTCGTGTTTCATATGCTATTCTTGACAGGTGTTGCCGCGTTTATATAATAAGTAGCAAGAGTGTACGCTAAAAATAAAGCACTCACCCCGGACTGGCCGTCCCTTCAGGCGCGATCGACCGCTCCCTGAACGACATGACCGACGGGCGCTCGCGAACCTGCAAGAGATCAAAGATCAACTTTCCTGATCGATACCGTACTGTCACGATTACGGTAGTTTAGCAGAAAAATGCAGGTATCAATAGACACCGTACTTCAATGCAGGCACTAGTAGTGTTTTAGCAAGAAAGGAGTCAGTTATCGATCCAAACGCCAATCACTTTCATCATGATTACGGTAAATAAATAGTCAGTTATCGGTCAAATACCGTACTCCAATCGCTACAGTAGTTTAGCAGAAAAAAAATGCCTGTTATCGATCGATCAGAGCAGAAAGACAGAGACATCGCTTTATGTTTAGTAAAGGCCACGATGTAATTCACATTGCTTGGACTAGAAAGCACCAGAATTATAACATTTAGAAACTCGAATTTCATGCACGAAACGCTTCTCAAACCACTCTTCTCTCATTCAAAAGCGCGCAAGAGGCCGACAAGACTAATACAGGAAATTTAAGGAAATTTCATCTTTCGTTTCTTTCACACTTCGTTAGTTTGCAATCACTGCACCAAATTCTCGTTCGCTCTTGCTTTTTGGCCACTTACAAATCCAATTTTCTTGAGTCGATACTCGACTTTGACGCCGTTTTGTTCCTGGAAATCACCTAGTTTCTGACAAGGTAAATTTCGGAGCATCTTGTTTTCTGGATGATTATTTTGTGTTTCAGGCATTTCATAAGTCAATTGAAATAATTTGTGGGTAGTATAAGGGTCGTTCTTTGTCCAAATGTAGCAAATCATGAATCATAAATAAATCAATGATAATATGTATCATGAATCATGTATGAATCATGTACATAAATCATGTAGCATGATGGTCCCTCCTTTTTTCAGATGACAACCCTATCCTACCCAAAGATACCGTAACCACCTACAACTACCGTGATCACTCACAAACACGTTCGGTTCCAGTGGCAAACTGGACGCGTGGCTGGCCGTATCCGAACTGGCCGCCCTCCTTCTCGGCTTTCCATTCGGAATGCTGCCCGCACTGCCCATGCCGCCGTCGATCCACGACATGTCCGGAGAGGCGGAGCGGGACCTGGAAATATAATATTTATTCAAAAGAAGTTTCTGGAGCCGATTAGCAGAACAAGACTCGGTATTTTGGAATACTCGTGAAACCAGAATGCACCCATGCTTGAATCCTCAATTGTGAACTGGAAAGGAGATTTTTATACAATTATATCCGTTCAAACAAACGTTATCCATTGAACAAAACAGAATCATCCGACCTTTGACAGTACTGTGAAACTCAAAAACCAAACAATTATATTTCCAAATTCCACGTCGAATGAAAAAGTCCAAGGAAACGACATGGAACGACACGGGTGTATCGAATTTATGTTCTTGAATCGCAACCATCCTCGTAACCATTGACCAAAACACAACCACTCGCCTATGAATCAGTACGACACACACTGACCAATCAATATTTCGCAATTATTATTTTCGTCTGTTTACCCGGAAATGGCCACTTTTACATTGCTCTACCGTGCCCGGAGCTCACTTTGACAGCACGGTGAAACCCAAGTCGCGCAAGATTCTCCGCATCTTTTCAACCAATTTTTTCTCACGAAACAGCTACGACTAAAACGTTCAGCATCTGTTTTTTCTTTCTTCGATGCATCGCTGAAACGCAAACCTTGCCTGTCTCGAGACAACGCGTAGTCAACCATCGCAGTGCTCTTTTTAGAAGCTATTTTTTAATTTTGATGAATGCAACCACATCAAGAATGCTTTCAGATTCACGGACTCATGTTCCAGCACGAATCAAAAGTCCTCCAATCGCTGCAGCTACTGTTATCACTAAAATCTGTGCATTTGCTATCATAAATTTTAGCAAAGTATGCGTTATCCTAGTTCTAGCAAGTTTGTTCGAAGCATTGCCCAAGACGAAATCAACCGTACTTAGCATCGCTGTGAAACACTGATAACTTCGGTCACTTTGCCTGCAACCACGGGCCCATTCTACTAGCAATTATTTTACTCTTTTTTCTTCTTTTTTTTGAAACGCCGTTGGCATCTATTGCTGCATGCTCATCCAGACCGCCCTTCTACCCTCTATGAAACCTCACTTTACCAAATTTACGGAATGCTTCCCTACCCCGAAAGCAGCTCATTTATGTACCATATTTTCGAATATAGAGACCGAAATCAAACAAAAACAGCTACATATGATAACCCATGCTCCATCGAGAAGCTGCCTCCCAACGCGCCGCCACCACACGCACAAATCAATTTTATTTCTTATAATCCGAGCCTGAGACTAATTACTCCGAGCTAAATCAGATCACCTTATTAAAACCATGAAACATCACATGACCTACAACACCAAACGCATTTCTATTAAAATGTTGAGTTAGTCTATCAGGACCCACCCATGCTCCAGCACGATTCTCACCCCCATTGCGACTGCCTACGCCGCCAGGCGCCCGTTCCAATATCTTTTTTTTGAGCCTTGAGCCAACAACCGAGACCTATTGCTCCGAGCTCAACCAGATCATATTACTAAACACATGAAACTTCATTATGACTACTACACCAAACTATTGCATGCTCCTGGACGAATCGTGCTCCCATCACCGCAGCCACGCGAACGTTCCACTATTTATTATTAAGCCCGAAACCCAAATCATATCGCTCGGGGCCCAATCAGATCACCTTTCTAGATTCAGTGAAACCTCACATTACCTACTCCTTCAAACACATTTCTATTAAAATTTTGAAGCTAAGCGATCAAAAGAATGCAATATGATTTACTAACCCATGCTCCTGCACGAATCGTGCTCCCATCGCTGCAGCCACTGCTTCCGCCGCCACGCGCACGTTCCACTCGCTGCGCTCTTTGAGCTCGAGCAGCGTGTCTTCCTGAACGGTAAAGATACAGTAGATACAGTATCTGCATGATAAGGTTCTCAGTTTGCTACTCCTTCTTTGATCCATCGAAGCCACATAGAGTCAATTCAATTCACCGATCAATTGAAACCGAACACCACTTACTCAGAAAAATTAAATAACTGGATAAAAAACAAAACAATCAATGTATTTTTGTTGTAGAACGACCAAGCCTCGGGAACAGCAACGACTAAACATTCACCGCAACCTATAGATCAAGTGAAACCTAAACGTTCCTGCCTTGGATAACCTCGTATACCCTACAATACTTTTGAAAATTTTACGATCCTACATTTTACGATCCCGTTACATATTGAAAAAGCAAGGATTTTCCATCTCTTATCGACCTCATGAAACCTACAAGTTCCTGTTCCTCACCCCCCCCCCCCCCCTCGCTCACCCCAGAGTCTGGGCCCAGACTTATCCCCTCCCGGGGGATAAAAGTTTCTGCAGATAATCCCTTGTTTGCTCGTCAATACTTTTGAAAATTTTACGAGTCAACACAACTTCTTCATTGGACTAGTGAGGATTGTTATCTCTTGACCACCTCGTGAAACCTATATGCCACCCCCCCCCCCTCCTGACCCCACCCGTTCGCTCACCTCAAACTTGTCGCCCCTCGGCAGCTGCAGCAGCTCGCGCACCGTCTCCAGCAGCTCCTCCATTCTGCGAAATATTATCATTAATTAATTAATCAGGATTAAAAACAACAAACGAATATGCCAAGAACAAGGAAGGAGAAACCCGGCGATTCGCGCGCGAAAAAAAATACCCCTGGGAGGTCTTCACCCCGATTCCACGTATTGCACGAATCCAGTTTAAAAATTCTAATCAACCGGCTGAATTGGTATTCCACATTGTCATTAGCTTCTCTGGTGCTCATCACATTCAATACGTTATCGATGTTCCCGATACACAAATAATGTCCAACCTCCTCGGATTCACCGGGTCCAGATTCCATGTCTTCCACGCGGGCTTCGTGAGAGAGGGCAGATGGTTAACCTAACGCCCTAACGCGCCTATTCTCCCAGGTGCCCCCCCCCTTTGACAACTCCCTGGTCTCCATACAACGCTCATCTCATGATGAAAGTAACCCGCTGATTCGCTGCTCTACATTTCCATTACCTCCCCCAAAGGCTACAACGTACAATACGATTTCGTTTGCCCATTGTAAACAAACAATTAAAATAAATCGCACCTCCTCGGATTCTCCTGGTCCAGATTCCACGTCTTCCAGGCGGGTCTCGTCGGTGAGGGCAGATGGTAGAGGGACGGCCGCGTGTCCTCCTCTTCGTAGTGCAGATTTGCCTGAATATAGCTTTTTTATACTAATTGTAAGAATTATTGTACAATTACATACCTAGATTTGTTTTACATTTTTGAAATAGTGCACTAGAACCACGAACGTGACACGTTGTCATGGAAAACTCGATTTATGAAATATCTTTGTAACACCGATTTTCCATTTTTCCAATTTTTGTACAAGCCATCACACACTGCTTTCCACATAAAATGTAGTACATTCGAAAATTGCACTTGATTTTTTTTCACTCGCATAGTCATGAAGTCATTGACCTGGCTGAAACATTCGTTTAATATACTGTCATTGAAACCTCGATTTAGTCGTTAAATTGATTCGGGCTTTCAAACAATAAAATAAGAAGTTTCTTCGAACGATTTGCAAAATAGATGAATATTTCCCCTCACCCGATTCAGCTTGGCGATCATCAATCGATCAGACTCGTTCACCGCTTCCAGCGCGCGATTCAGCTCGTTCAGCAGGAACACTTCTACCTGAAAGGAATTTAGCTATTCGGATATCGTAATCTCCACATCTCACAACTATAGTGAGGGATAGTCAACTTGCACTAATACAACTAATGAAAAGTGTCATTTATCTCTAATTCGCGCTAATTTCATTGGAGCAGCGGGAATGACGTTTGTGTTTCATTGTTGCGTAAAGAACTATCAATATTTATTCATTCCAGTGCCGCTTCGATATCGTCGTTGTTAACAACCAATAATGCAATAGCTAACTTTTCCTGTTTCACAAAATTACCGTACTCATAGGTTATATCTCATAGGTTATATCATAGGCTCATAGGTTTTTCACTCATAGGCTCTACCGTACCAATGAACTGATTCACTGCAGCCTTTGCGCCTTCTCGTTCCTACCGTAACCCTCACTAATCACGCCTACCGTACCCCCTACCGTACCTTGGCAATGAACTGCTTCACGGCAATCTTCGTGTCGTGCATTGACTTCGCTCGCCGCGAGCACCGGCCCTCGAGCGCCTGTGGATATATTAGTAAATATTAATATAAATGAACCAATTTTTAAAAAATCGGTGACCTGACAGATTCCTGATTCGTCGTTTTGTAATAAAATGGTCTGGGAATAATTTAACAGTCCAGTAGAGAGTTGTGAGTGGAAAAAGATAGCGCCCGCAAACAGGTCACATCATCGTTTCACCAATCCTAATTACGCTGCTGGGTGGGGAAAGATCAATCGTTCTCTTGTATCTATTTTGAAAAATCCCCTTCAAAATCTCCTTCAAAGTCTTTCCCGCACCCATCAACACTACCGTTTCAGACATTCCGTATCTATCAAAAAATCGGATTCAATCGCCGTGTTCCCGTCATTGGTTTGTTTTACAAACACACTCTCGATGGCAATCTTCTCTAAAATTACAGAATCTCAAACGCTCAGCCGCAGAACTATCTTGGCACCGGTCCTGACGTTTCCCCCTTCTACCGTATCCTGCGCTATCCCGTACCCCTTCCTTCCCGTTACCGTACCTGCACAGCCGATCGCAGCACCTCCTCCGCCCTCCATCCGTTCGACCGGTGCTCGCTGTGGCCGCGCAGCAGGTGGCACGACCTGCAAGTAGGATACCGTAATATCTCCTAATTTACGGCTCTGCAAATTTTCCGGTTCTCGATCCGGATTTTGCGTCATTCCCTTCCCGGCCCATTCCCGGACTTTTGGTTCTCATTATGCATGACTTATTACGCGCGATGGAAGTTGGATTATTAGGGGGAAATGAAGGACCCGAGGTCGGAAGAAGGAGCAGAAAGAAACGTTATTGCGGGCAAGTCACGAAATTTTCCTTTTCTCGAGAAGGCTTCGGCTCAATAAGGAGCGAACCGGTCATTATTTCTCAGTTTTTTTTAAAAAAAAAACTACAAGTATCGGTAAAATAGTTCAGAACCGCACATTCCGTACCAACCCGTTATGAATGCCAGTAGCCAACATTTTATCCACCGATTCCTGCCCCCTCGACCCAAAGTGGATAAACAACAGGAAGTAGCAGGAAGTAGTCTCAACGATAGGTCACCGGCTTGCCTCCAGAGATTGACGTGTCTGAGTTTCCCTCTCCTCTTCCATATGCAATTCCCTCGCTCTGCTCATTCAGGGAGAAAGAAGCAAGGGATGGAGCCGACTTCACCCTCTTAGAGATGCGAGAGAGATCCCACCAATCCTAGTCATTATGGGCTCACGAAATCCAAGCACTTTTCAGTTTCACCATACGCATGTAACAGGGTGAACAAAAAATATAAAAAAATGCGTCGACAGATCTGTTCGAAAACACGAGCACTAAATTTAAAATCTCAATGTCTTTGATGTGAAAGAGATCCCACCAGTCATTGGGTCTAGTCATTAAGTTTCGCAAAATCCTAGCACTTTTCAGTTTCACCTCTTTCATATAGGCGAAGAACTGAGCGACCCACAATACGCCGGTTGCATACTCCTCAAAATAATCTGAAATCCAGTGCTACGTGAGAGATCCCAGCAATCTGAGGGCCTATTACGGCTTTACAAAATTTTAGCAATTTCATGTTTCACCACATTCACATTACGCGAAGAACCAAGATGCATCAATGCATCGTAGCTCTCTCTCTTTAAAACACAAAATATCCACAACCCGCTGCTTCCTCGCTCCACGCCGCGCATAACCTACAGTCAAGTTATAGTTCAAACAATGATCCTGAGACTGCTTCTACTCAATAAAAATCACAAACTCTGCCACGACCGGACTTCTGCTCCTTCCATCCGTTTTCATCATCTGATTCCGGTGGTTCCAGCCCAATCCTCTCCTCGGGGACGGCGACCGGGGCGACAGGAACGACGGTGACGGCGTCGGCGCTAGTCCCAGGGTATCCGGGCGGGACTGGCCCTGGTGCTGGTGCAGATGATGACTGGGTATGGCATTGGAGGAGCGGGAGCGGAACATGCCCGGAATGGACGGGGGTCCCTTCATGGACTCAATCTCCAGAAAGCGCGTTAGCATCTTGGACAGAGATCCTTTGAGGTACAGTAGGTGTCACTGGGGAGCACTAAGGCACTGAAGTTTTGGAGCTGATGTGCCCTCTCGTTCCCCTTGCTTGGGGGGTGAGCTTGAGCGTTGAAGCCGGGAGGAAGGGGTGAGAGGGGAGGAGGCGGGCGGGCCTATCTCACCTCCTCCTCTCCCTTCTTCTCCCTGCTGCAGTCCTTCTTCATTACTTCGCCATGCTCTTCATCTTATTCATTCTCCCCGCACATTTTATTCCTCGTTCATTTCTTTATGATTCCCCTCAGACATGCGAGGGGCCAGCGGCGCCATTTCAAAGTCCTCTGTCTCATGCCCTTCACGCTCCCTCACTTCTCTGCCAAGCTAGAGATCATACACTACTGCAAAGGTAGATCGGACTAGATAGAAATGAGGGAGCGGAAATGAAATAAGCAAAAAGGAATCCGAGAAGCGAAGAATGTACTCAACGGATGTATGCAAGCCAGAGAGCGCGTGTTGAGATTTCGAGATGACTCAATCGAGAATTTACGCCCTCGAGGCAGCAATCTCCGCTTTGCTTATAAAATATTAGAGCAGGCTCTAAGGACTATAGCGTACGTCTCGCGTACAGTAGTATGGGCAAGGTTCCTTCCACACTTGGTGCCACAGGCAGTACGGGGTTGTACATCACTGTACCTATCGTCGTCCTTATTATCACGTATCGACAACGTTCTCATTAGTCATTAGTGCAAACTATCACTCCCACTTCTCCACAAACATCTCAATTTCTCTCTCATCGCAGACATCGCAACATCTGTGGAATGGCAACCTTTCCCGCGCGCCCTTTCGCCGATAATAATCGTATATGTTTCATTGAATCATCATCAATTCTTCTCTTGGCCTTTCCCTTGTCCAATTAGTCGCGTCCCTCACGTCCTCCTCCTTACTGCTGCACTCTGCGCACTCTCCGCCTCGACTAGGGGATAGGCCGGCAATAGCCCCGAGAGTCCTTAGTGCCTCTCACACTACACAACCACTGCCCTCACGTCAACTACGAATCGTGAGCGAAGATTCGCAGAATACCTTCTCGTTGCTCAACAACTGAGGCACCAGTCAACAACTGAGGGCGTCATCTTTGACCTTCCTCCTCCTCATTAATTCTCCGATTCCCAGCCCCTCAATCTTCAAGAACAGTCACAATTCATCCGTCTCATCCAATTCGCTCGAGCATCAGCGTGAAGTTGAGAGCGCGGAAAGCAATGGAAACTTATTTCCCAGCCTCCTCAGATATCCGCATGCCTCAATACCCTCCGATTCCCTTCCACATTGCCTCCTCCTCCTCTTCCTCTCGCAACTTATTCACTCATTCGTTCCTTTGTCCTTCTCGGCTTCATCATAAACCTCCATCCATTCAGCCTTCATTCCCACCATCGCCAGTCAAGTATTCTTCCTCGTCCTGCCTCCTTTTTCTTCTTTCTTCTTTACTCGACATCTGATCTACTTGCCCCCCAGATTCCCGTCTATGAGCGATGCCTCGTCGGGTCGGTTCTCTCCTACACTCTACTTCCGATGCTTTTCATCATGTTTACCCAGGAGTGTTTCATACTTGTTGCTCCCCTAAGATGTCCAGACTCAATCCGAGACGAAAACATCGCGTAAACATTGCATAAACATTGCCTCGGGCTACCCAAAATGTGCGCATCCGTAGTACCGGCGATCTCTGTTCTCGCAACCTCTTACTCCTCCACTCAAAACATGCCCCTCGTGTCTTCCTTGCTCTTCTCCAATATGCTATTCCATATATACATTACATATTTGTCCGCATATTTGTGCACGGTTGTCCATCTCAGATTGTGCTTGAACATGCAACCAAATAACATGTTACGTAAGAGCGATATCCTCGAGTCTGCACAATTCGTCCGTGAATTTGCCACATCATCCACTCTAGTGCTCCGGATTCGCAACACTCTCACGCGTAATTTCGCACGTGTTCTTTCTCCATGTCTAAATTAGCGTCTCTCACACATGTTGCTCCGAGATTGTCTGAACCAGGTTTTGATTATTGTTCTTGTCTCGGCAATTCTAAAACAATTGCTCCATGTGTTGCGCACCTCCTGTTATGGAATGGCTGAAACCAGGGTTCAAATACGTAGGTCATGAACCCCAAGATGTGGTATGCTATTATAACATGTGAAGGCTATCGCACTTGTGGTGGTAAAGTTTCGGGTAATTTCCTCCGTTTTTGTCGATCGGTGGTATGTTTTCTCTAATTTTTGTTCAAATTGGCCTAAAAATGTGGCATGCACAGGTGCTATCGGGAGCGGTATTTGGCCTCTGGCTGAAACTCATCAGCACCGATTCCTCCTTATTATTTTCATTTTTTTTTGGTTCTTTTACCGACCTCTCCATTCTTAGCCCTGGATAGGGATCATCTCTTCTCCATTCTCTTCCTAATCGCGCATTCTCCCATGCGTTTCATCTTCGCCGTGAGAAGCGAAGTGACTGGCCTGCGCATCCATGTTTCCCATGATCCATTGCTCTCTAGGACCAGTGCAAGAGCACAGGGAAAGCAGAGAGTCGAAGTCGCTGACTCAGGAGCCCAAGAGGACAAGCAACATGAGGACAAGGGATGAGCGACATTTACACAGCTGTTGGGTCCCTTTCTTGTACATCATCCTCAAATTCTCCTCTTTGCTCATGCTTTCTCCATTTTTCACCGATATGTTCATGAACGTTGTCCACACAAAGGAATATGAGGGAGTCAGTCCATAACCAACTTACATCCCGCGTTAGTTGGCTACAACAAGTGCCTGAAGAAGACGTGCCAACTCCTCCCTTCCCAGGCTTCTTTTTCTCTTTCTCGCGCGCGCTTCTCGAGTAGGTCACAAACCATTCTTCTCGTTCATCCCTTCTTCTTCATAGAAGAGCAGAACTTCTAGCCTTCTCAGTAATATAAGAAAACTTTTCTCATTCGTCGAGCAATGTTCTCGTCTGTTCATGTTGAGTGGTCTTTTCGTTGTCAGAGAAATGAGAGTATTGTTAAATGAGAGACAGACCGTCCATTCATTTGTCATACGATCCCGCTGTTCGGTTAGAGTTCAGTGTCATTAGTAAAAGGCTAATGACAATACATACTATTCAGAGAAGCGCGAGAAAGGGGTACGAGATCTGTGAGCGAGGGTGATAGCTCCCGCGAGAGGGAGTGGGCAAACTCTAGTAGTTCGAGCGTGGAATACATTCATCTCGATGTAAAGATCCAGCCTAACGGTTAAGCAACTCCTGTCGTTCTCGTGACAAATTCTTAGCCTTCGCGATGTTTCATCTCTCGTGATAGGCTGGGGGAGGGAGTAAGCAAACTCACGCATAATAGAGTATATTCTCGCCTCCTCGCATTATTCTCACCTCTCGCTCGCAACTTGATAACATTGTTGTCAACGCTTCTCGCATCATTTTTTTCCAAATATGTGGTCGATATTTGAGCAAATTTGATGTTGTGGATCGCATAAATTGTATTTCTGTGACGTTGTTATGTCTCATTACTCGTGTCTGGATTAAAATGTGTGAATTCTTGAAGGAACCCCGTGTAAGCAGCCTTGAAAACACGTGCGAGCTGTGTTCAATACAGTGAACAATACTCCTTTCTGTCTTTTATCCCTCGACTGCAGCACATTTATACGAGTCAGCCATCAATGTTCTCTCATCGCCAATATTTACCGTTTTGTCTTCGTTTCGCCCAGTCTCACTTAGAGATGACGCTAACAAGAAGCGCGCTCTCCTTCATTTCACCCCTCTATCGGGGTCCGAGTAGCGAGAAATCAGGCAAAGCGATGAGGGTGCGCGAATCTTTCACGCTACTCCTTTCAGCTTTCCTTCACCCATCACGCAATCTCTTTTGTTCTATCCACTCTCGCTCCCTCATCTTCCTTCCCTGCCAACCAGCGCTACTGGTGTTTCAGAATTGTTTAGGCACGCTCAACTTTCTATTCTTTCTCCCAAACTCCCATTTCCGTCCGACACCTTTCTTGAACGTCTAAACGCGGTCCCCAAACATACCAAAATACCAAAATTCTCCAGTTTCAGCCTCATCAGTCCTCATTTTGGTTCATTGATGTCCCATTTTCTCAATTCCGTGTAATGCCCTGCCATCCATCCGTCTATCTCCTCTTCGATACTGTACAGAGACACTATCCATCACCCCTTGACACTCCTTCTCTATTTTCACCCCTCGCCTCTAGACAATAGTAGCGAATCGAGAACTGCTCTCGCCATTTGGCGTGCTCTATCGTCAGCCTGAGAGACTTTAGAGCTCTCCAAATGAGTAGACCGGCGCCTCTCTGAGGCTTCTCATCTAGACAATAGCTTGCCCATGTCCATTATTCTCCCACACTCTTTTAATCGACGTGTCTGCGCGTTCAGAGGCGCATTTCGTACATTTTTAAAGAACCCGTTGGCTAATCACGCAGTCTGGCCACTTCAGACCACTTGTTGGCCTAGCACTGCCTGGCCTCACCTCAGCACGGATTCGACTACATCATCTTTATCCTCAAACTTCTCCACCTTCCTTCCCATTCACTTCCGCTGTCCAGGATCTCGGATATCTTTAGAGTTCATCTTACCATTCAGAGAAGCATGAGATTTCCACGCGCCCAAGGTTCTCTCTGTATCTGCCACATCCACTGCAATTCATTGCATGATGTCCCGCTACATTAATAACTGCACCTAACTCGCCCCCTGTCGATCTCTCAACCATTGTCTTCCCCTTTCCCTTCATCAACCCTCCCCATTGGCGTCTAAAAGTGCTTCCGATTCCGCCGGACCTCCAATACTTCCTAGTTTCTCCGGTCAAAATACCTCCAATTTCCCCTCCTTCGAGAGGCCCAAACTGGCACTTTTCCACGAAATGTCCGCGCTGGTTAGTCGTGATGAAGAGAGACCCGTCTCTCGTCCGTCTATTTTCTGCAGATAACTGCATTGCGCATGTTCCGGGATTGCCCGAATCCCTCCCTTCCAACTTCAACTATTCACGGATCTTGGATCCCTGGGTAGATCAATCCCTCTTTTTTTCTCTGTTCTCTCCTCATTTCACATGCTCCCTCGCCGGCTAGTCTCTCCACCCAATCCCCGCCCTTCACTTAAAGTTCTTTCCGTCGCACGCTTCAATTACTCCCTCCCTTTCTTCCTACTCTTTAACCAATCTCGGCCCACTTGATTTACCCTCTCTATCGTCTTTTTTTCTCTTTAAAGATTCGATTGCGAGGTAACACAACCCTCCCAATCCACTTCCTCACTAGAGTAATGTTTCAGCTCGAGCAAGGTTCTCGTCTCTCTTCATTTTGCCCTGCCTATCGTCAGTCAGAGACATGGGATAGTATTGCTTAATCTTCAGCTCTCTCGATTGCACACATTCTCTTCGCGTTCAACATAAATACGCAACCGAGAATATTGCTTCTTTGACATCATCACCTCTTCCTCCTTCCTCCTTTCCTTCAACACTTCTTGCTCATTCCATCCCATTGTCTTCACCCCTCTGACATCCTCTCATAATTCCCAACTTGCTTCACCCTCCTTCTTTTAGCCTCCCAGATAATCTCAGCCTCTTTCCCACTCCTTTTCTCCCACCGAAAAGGCCTCCTCTTCCCACTCCACTGTTTATTCTACGTTTTTTTGCCGGACGAATCCCAAACTAGCCCGTGACCAGCATCCGTACTGGGGTCATAGTCAATCAGGGCCTTCCATGGGCTCTCTGCCTCCCTCATATCATTATGACCTATCTCCGAGTACGCACAGTGCTTCTCCTCTTTGTTTTCTCATCATATCCCGTTAATCCGATCGTCACTTGGGTATACTACAATGATTGCCCGAGTCTTTTCACACCTCATACTCTTTAGGCTGTCATAGAGCGCTAGTGATTCCGCCAACTCGAGAGACTCAAACCATTACTCAAGTGCATATCTCCCCTCTCCCTTCTTCACCTTATCATCATCCCCTATCGCTTATCCCCCTTATCTCCTTCCCCTCTCGGCTCACTGATACTGAACAAACAGACTCTCGTCGACTGAATGGAACGTACAATTCTCCACCTGTCTATCTCATCTCCCTCCTCGTGTTCAAAAATCCCCCACTCTACTCTATCATTTCGCCTCTCTCGACAAGTCTCTATTATTGAGACCGGACTGTGGTGGTATCTCCTACAAATCTCTCTATTTTCTCGCTCTTCTGCCTCCAAATCAGCCAGTTATCTCCATTTCATGCTTCACAGCTCCGATAACTCGATTCGCCTCTCTTCTCCTTTGACTTCTCAACCTTCTCAGTCCTCGTACCTTCTCCTCGCTTCTTCTTCTCTTGTCGCTCACATCAATGTTTCATTCCCCATCCTCGCTAATTTCCCTCTCCTGTCCTTCCCACAGCTTCACTTCACTTCAGATTCGGGCCCGTCCATGTGAGATGTCCTCTCCCCTGCTTCTTCTGCTCCTCCCGCTACTTCTCCTCTCCTCCCTCATCCCACTCTCCGGCGCCCATTCACAGTATATTCGTGAGTCTCGAGTGTTCCACATGGCACGCCATGCCCCTTTAGACAATAAGGGCCGAGAAGTGCCGAAAAAGTGATAAGAATCCGTCATTTTTTCACACGTCCTCAACTTGACAGGCGTGCAAGTAATAAACTTGGTCGTGTATGGGCACTAAAATGAGCGTGCAGAGTGTTTTATGAGGAGAATTTGAGTGCACATCAGTCTTCAATATTGGTTTTTCTTGGGAATATTTGCACTGTTGGAAGTAGAGTTGTCTATTCGGAAAACGGAATTCCGTCAATTTCATTCTTCTATTCATTTTTTCCGAATAGCAGTGACCTCACTTCATTACGTATGCGGAATTCCGAATAGATTTCGGAATTCCGTCATTTTTCATTCGCCGCTCTGCTCGGTGCGGTCTTCGAATGAGAATTGAGTGAGAATAGTGATTGATTTGATTGAGTTTCACTAGAACTCAAAAGAGTTTCACTCTAATTCTCTTCGAATTCTATTCGGAATTCCGAGATCTATTCGGAATTCCGAATAGAAATTGACCAGTCACTCTGTTCCGCGGAAATGCGAATGATTATGGAAATTGACTCGGCTATTCGAATAGAATTCCGAATAGACAACCCTAGTTGGAAGTAGAATTTTAGCATCAATTTCGAAATTATTGATAGTTTTTTTTATTTATATTTTCAGCCGGAGGGGGCAACCTCGTCGAGAAGGACATTCTCAACAAGATCCAGAAGCACTATGACCAGCGCGTGCGACCGCCAGCGACAAACGCTTCCAGTGAGCACTATCGAACATTTTTTTCTTATCACCACTAAATTATTTAATAAATGAACAAAGGCGATAGCGCAAGCTATACGGCTACCTAGTTTTGCCGAAAATCGATAAATCCCCGCCGATACACCTTTCAACGATTCCCTTTCCAGTGGCGAACGGCCCGGTCATCGTCAACGTTAACATAATGATCCGGATGCTGTCCAAGATCGACGTCGTTAACATGGTGAGCAATCCATCGATATTCTTAGCACAAAGGACATTGTACCCCGCCGATTGGTCTCTAGAGACCGTTCCATCAGGAAAAACAAACCATCTAGTTCTCACGAACAGATTACGAATGCCCGCTGCGCTCAATATACCGTAATTGATAGCATTTCTCCAGACTTTTGAAAATCAATACCGTATTCCAGGAGTACAGTATGCAAATAACCTTCCGCGAGGAATGGATCGACCGACGACTCGCATACGATCGATTCTTCGACAATGAGTCCGACTACCCAAAGTACCTCACCGTGCCTCATGTTAAGAAGAATTTGTGGATCCCGGACTCCTTCTTTCCGGTATCGTGCCTATCAGCTGTCGAATGACAACTACCGTAACCATTTCCAGACCGAAAAGTCCGCTCACAGGCACATGATTGACACAGAGAACATGTTCCTGCGCATCTATCCTGACGGCAGGGTGAGTATCTGCTACTTGGAAACTCCACACATTGATCGTATTCTGCGACAAGGATCGTATCCATTTCACGTGCAGTATCACTCCGATAACACCGTCATCTCCTTCAGGTGCTCTACTCGGTCCGTCTCTCCTTGACCAACTCGTGCTCGATGCAGCTGCAGATGTACCCGCTGGACGTGCAAGTGTGCAACTTCGACCTCATCTCCTATGCGCACACGACGAAGGTAGATATACTCCCTCGGTCTCTTCATTTTCCCTTGTCTCTCGCTTTCTCCAGAAAGCACTAGACCATGCAATCATGGATTCTCTACGTGCGATTTCTCCATTTTCCGTACTCCCTTGCTTTCTCCCTTCTCGAGATAGAGTGAGGTTGTATTATCCTTGCACTCGCGTGGCCTCTCCACGTGAAGCCAGCGCGGATAGCGCGTGGATTGGGTTACCAGTTATAGCGGGTAATAATTTATAGACACGAGTAGGAACGAGGCCAACATGTGACACAGGGTTGCACAAACTTTATCATAGCCTCTCAGATCACATCGAGAAGAGAATCTGATAACAGATCTGCTATCTTATTCGATGGATAGATATCGCCGCGTGATCACGGAAGAACGGTAGTAACATTCAATCGATATTCCCTCCAGGACATTGTCTACGAGTGGACCGACACTGCCGAGACCAAGCCAGTGCAGCTAAAAGACGGTGTTGGCCTGGATCTGCCCAATTTCCAGGTACGGTAGCTTCAAATTCTATCCTGCTCCATCACAATAATGTTTGATTTTCAGCGTTCTTTTTTTATTGCCAATTATTATATTATTGATAATAATTAATTAATCAATCAATTCCAGCTCGACGGCGTTCCTCCCGTGAACAAGGAATGCACGTCCATCACCAACACGGGCAACTACGACTGTCTGCGCATGCAATTGATTCTGAGGAGACAGTTCAGGTTTGAGAATTGTTCTTTCTTGATCAACTCGCTCAAAATTTCAAGATGTCCCTCCAGACACAATTAAGTTTCATGGTAATTTAATAACGACTTGATTTCATTAAAAATCGCTGTACCTTCCATGATGTTTCAAAACATATATAATTGTATCTCAACGCTACCGTATTTCAGTTACTATCTCGTCCAGCTCTACGCGCCCACTACCATGATCGTTATCGTCTCGTGGGTCTCATTCTGGATCGACATGCACTCAACTGCGGGAAGAGTGGCACTAGGAGTGACCACCCTGCTGACCATGACCACACTTGTACGACAATAGCAATCGATAGTTGATGACAACTTAGGGATACGGTATCTATTTATCGATCAATAATTATCGATTTCCAGCAATCCGCCATCAACACAAAGCTGCCGCCCGTGAGCTACGTCAAGATCGTCGATGTGTGGTTGGGAGGTATTTCTTGCTTTCAATCTTCTTCGCAATAGTTCCTTCACTCACTGTCAAACTTCTAATGAAAGCGCATCTTTTTTTTTCGAATTTGTTAGGTGTGTCAATCAATCTAGGCGAAATTAAGTAAATGCCGCACATTTCAGCCTGTCAAACGTTCGTCTTCTCGGCGCTAATCGAGTACGCCTTCGTCTCCTATCAAGACAGCGCGCGACAGCACGAGAAGAGCATGAACGCGAATACGGTCAGGAAGGTGAGCGAGGGAGCCATTCTACGTTTCAATGTTCAACAAATACCAAGTGTAGCGCACATTTCATAATGCATCGTACTAGATTTTATTATTAATCTGCTTCTCTTCACAACTACATCTTGCACTTGTGATGCATATTTGCGAGCGCCATGATCAAATGTGTATGATTTGACTAGCAACGCTACGCTTCAGTGACAGTGACGCACCGCAAACGCTACAAAGCGTCTAAACATCCGCACTTGTAGCAATGGCGTAATACAAGCACCTTTCAGGCGCAAAAACGGCGGAATCAGATGGAAATGCTCGAAGACGCCGATATGTATCAACCACCCTGCACTTGCCACTTGGTAATTAATTAATTAATAATATTAATTAATTAAATATTCACATTCCAGGGCGAAACACGGCCTCCCAGTTGGTCGGAGAAGTTCCGCAAGTACTTCGAGAAGCCGGACTACCTACCCGCAAGGATCGATTTCTACGCACGATTCCTGGCCCCTTTAGGGTTCCTTCTCTTCAATATTATATACTGGAGCAGTTGCTACATTATGACAAGCGCCGTAGAAAAGGAACTGAATATTACAAGAGTGAAGTAACATACTCATTATGCACTATATTCGCTGTATAAGCTTACTATTTCCCAATTTCGCGGGTTTCTATACGGAGCATGATAGATAGTGAGGAGAGACGCACCTATCCATCTCTCAAAGATTTGTCACCGCACACACTTCGAAAAACAAGCAGCTGTAGACCCCCGAGATTCATCACAGACGTCATATCGTGTACAGACTAAGCCATTCGACAGCATAATTAGCAACAGATTATGCACGTTCGGGTTTTATATTGTTTTTTTTTGTCCCAGTAGTCTGATAATAAAGCAGTCTCTCTCAATTATGAAGCAAATGAAGCAAGGAAAGGCAACGTCGCGCATGAATGCATAAATGGGGGATAAAAATAGAGTTGTTACAAATTTTCGAACTTTTCTTCAGTGGCGCATATTCGTAAACGTCGTACTCACTTGCACACGCCGATGTTGCAGTCCCTACACCACCAGAACTCGATGCCGTCGCTGCTCGAGGCGGCCGTCGAGTCGACCAGCACGAACGAGCACTCGCTGCACCGCAGCTCGATACGATTCAACATGCCTGAATATAATTAATTAAATAAGTAAAAATTAAAATCAGAAGTCTATTGACTAAAGCTGCTAATCGAAAATAACCAATAGTCGGACATGCGAGTGCATTTTTCTCGATTTATTATCTCATATCTTACGGATTCAGTTTGCCGAAACAAGTGGGAATACTAGAAACGATTGTGTAATCTATCAATAACATCTAATGGTCTACTATACCCAGTTAACGCGAGAAAACAGATTATGAAATGGCCCTGTTAGCAGTTATTATTGTAAAATACAGGCTATTGTGAAGTTCGAACAAAATGAAGAAGCTAGAATCTACGGAAAGCTTATGAAAGTTCTTACGAAATGCTTAATTGAACCGTTGTCACGGCTCTTTCCCACCTGATCCTGGCTACTGGAGAAGTGCCGCTCGCCTTAGCGGGCTAGTAGTGGTCGCGGCTGCAAAAGAGGAGCTTATTAGAAACAAAAAAAAACACGCAAACGCCGCAAACAAAACGAAACAAACAAAAAACGCGATCAAAAATTGTGAAACTTCAAATGAAAAATAGTCGATAGCGCGAATTGCAGAATACAGTAAAGCGATTACGGTAGCTATTAAATCTGCACAATCGAGAAGTGATTTTATTCTATATTTTTTCTCAAAAATTGTCTAAGCAACAGAATGTAAAGTTGTTAATGCAAATACTTGACGGAATATGGTTCAAATAAGCTATTTTTTCATAAATGGCGAAAATTCATGCATCGTGGGAGGATTATACTACTAAAAGCGCGCAAAAAAGGGCTGCAACGACTAAAAAAGGTGAGTAATCTCGAAGAGGGACGAATGAAGCAGTGAAATGATGGAAAGGAAGACGAAGAAGGAGAAAAAAGAGGAAAGGGAGACGAGAGGAAACGAAGAGAGAGAGAACGATTGTAGTGATTGAATGATGGGTTGGAGAGAGAGGAAGAGAGGGAGGGGGATGGACATAAAAGGTCAGCCATTTCTCATGCCGAGTTCGTTCCACTGACATGGAAAGTCAAGGCGAGAGGGATGAAGGATCGCTCTCTCCATTTTGCACACTATCTCGCAGAGAAAACGACCAACTCGCAGGGATTCGTATGAATGATAGAGAAGACGAGGGAGGGATAGAGAGAGACTCTCTCAATTTTGCCTGATCTCTCGTCGGTTAGAGACAGATGGAACATACGGAATAGAAGGAAAGAGCAATTGCGCGTTTGCGTGTGCTGCAGAATTTGGAACAGTGGAAATGAATGTAATGAGTTTCAGATGAAGTACAATTGACAAATGAGACACTCTGAGATGATCCAGGATGAGTATCTCGTACAAAATCTAATAAAAAAAACTCTAATATGTATTAGACCGAGAAACCCAATTTCACACGTGCCTTGGTCGGTTAGAGGCAAAGTGAACATACGGAATAGAAGGAAAGAGCAATTGCACGTTTGCGTGTGCTACAGAATTTGGAACAGTGGGATAGAATGCAATGAGTTTCAGATGAAGTACTAGAGACAAATGAGACATGCTGGGACGATTATCGTTCGGGCCCTTCTCAAAAATACATATATAATTTAAAATAAAGCAGCCTACTGTCACGATACTCACGAGCGAATTGAAGAATGAACTATGGTACATGCCAGAGAAATCGGAACGGATACCGGACGTTACCGGAAAATCTTCACCTTTCTCGTACTTACAATTAGCGAATACTGATAATTAAGAGTAGCGCTTGGGCTCATTCGATAGCCCATTGTCGATTTGCTGGAATCTACCCGGATGTGCCCGGTGAGATTTTTCTAGAAATCGAGATATCGACGTCGCCCTCGTTGATGACGTCACGCGTGACCCCTCTTCCTCTCCAGGGCAACACAAAGGTCACGTACGCATGACGTCACAACTTGGGGCGTTGTAAATATCTCGAATTCTAGAAATATTTCACCGGGCACATCCGGGTAGATTCCAGCAAATCGACAATGGGCTATCGAATGAGCCCAAGCGCGACTCTTAATTATCAGTATTCGCAAAGTACGAGAAACTCTAAAATTCTCCGGTAACGTTCGGTAACCGTTCCGATTTCTCTGTCATGTACGATACGGATTAGCGTGAAACCACTGGGTCAAATGGACTACCCTGCAATTTTCCTTCTCTGAACTAAATCTTCTAAACGACCATGATGGGCTACTGACATTGTGTCTGCCCTCAAATCGAAAGTAGGCGGATTATTTCGAGAGCACAGTACGAAGCAACATCGCTGCAACACACAAATTATAGCAAGCAGACTTGCAACCGAATTGTAATTTAAGTCGATCACACAGGAATGCAACATCAAAAGGGAATCGAAAGTAGGCGGATTATCGTTGGAAAGCATTCGGTTGAATGGTAATCGTGTTACGGTCTGTTTGTTGTGTAGTAGTGAAAGAAGACCTTGAGAGTGCTCGTGATAGCGAAACGATTCGACACTCTCGATTACGCATGATCTATCACGATTCACCCTGTGCGGGAGAGTTACCAAACGAAGAGAGCGCATCAGAACATCGCCATTCCGCATGAACTATCACGTTTGAGAGTGTGCGATAGGACTAGTGTCGAGTAACACTCGTAGAAAGGCGTGGCGCATTAGAACAGCTATGCATCACGATCTATTACCGATCAGAGATGCTCTAAATAATGGCGATTGTTGATGGTTAGAGATCGCGTAAAATGGAGAGAGTCACACTAAACGAGCAAGCAAAGTTGCAAAAAGGAGAAGGAAGGACAGGAATGTGTCAGATTATGACAAGAGTGAGGAGGGAAATGGAGACACACGTGTACTTTTGATGGTTTACGCGGAAATGTCATAGGAATAATCCCGCAAATCTTCTACAAACAAGTATTTGCAAGCAGAAAAGGATCAGAACTCCATGTGAGCATTATCAGATGGGAAGAAAAGATGGGGTGGTGCACTTTCCCATAGGGCATGGAGTGTAGATAAAAGTTCACAGATCATGATAGAAGTGCAATTATTTCACTTCATCTGGAATGAGAGACCTGCTGATTCAGAAATAGTTAGAAAGAGCAGAATGAAGAGCAATCTAATGCAGTGTTTTCCGGCGGGCTCGTTATGCCAAAGACCAAGAAAATAGCCTACACGGTAAGTTAAAATTAACGAAATAACTGACCCCTGCAGACGCCTAACTCCCCTCCGCCCCTATGCGGAGTAATCGAGTAAACAGCAGATATATACGCGACCTTTGTGTCACAACAACAGATAATCCCCTTCCTCTCTCACAATCTCTCTCACAATCTCTCTCCCTCTCTCACGATAGAACGAGTGAGATTGCGTAACAATCGACCGCAAATGTCCCCCCCCCTCCTCTGCTCTCCCCCTGTACCATGGTCTCTAATTCTAACAGCTGATTCGAACACGACCTCGCATTCACTCTAACAACTGATGAATCAGATCAACGTATAAGCAAAATCCAATACTCGTCCGATCACATTCTCCTCAATCAGAGAAGAGAGCGTGGCAATAATCGTAGCAGGCTGGGGAAAGATCAATGAGGGATGGATGAAGGGGCATCTTGTGTCCCATCATCCATTCTGCGACAGATACACGAGTTACACTACAAGATTAATTGACGAGCATAAGGGAGGAGGATCATCCATTGCGATGCGGGGATGTGACCACTAACAGCACTTTATCAAGTATCCTAATGACATTTCATCCTGCAGAAAGCTCTCTCAGATTTCCCTACGCTCTGATCAGTGATAAATGTCTTGGAATCAATGGATCATGAGTGGAATTGGATGGGATGTTGTCAGTAAGCACTATATCAAGTTTGCTAATGCCTTGCTAGCTCTCTCGTCCACAGGATTGATCAGACTCGCTTCAATCCTCATGCTCTCTCACTGCACCTGATCAGTGATAAATGAGATCGGATAGGGAGCTTCAGTGTGATGCGCTTTATCAAGTCGGTATTGCCATCTCCTAGATTCCAGGCATTGGATGAGGAGAGGAAACTTGCGCTGGACATGTTGTTTCTTAGCCCATTGTTCTCCAGAAATTGGATGAGGTCATCTTTCATTTTTTAACTTTTGCAAAAAAAACGGAATGTGAAAGATGTGAAAATAGCGTGTGAAATCGAGAGACACATCAATTTCTTTCTCATAGCCAAGCAAGCTTCTCAGCGATCACTCATCTGTTCTTAGGGCATGGGAAGACGTGAGATTGGGAAGGAAGGACTCTCTCAAATTCACACACTCTCTCGCCGGTCGAGAGAGCGAGAGAGAAGAGCGATTCAAGAGTCATTTCTTGAGAGGAAGAAGAAGACGTGAGATTGGGAAGAACGGGAAAGAGGATTGGGAAGAATAGACTCTGTTAAATTCCCATCGCCTCTAGCATGTAGGCTGAAAAAACGAGAGCGCTCTTTTTGAAACTCGGAACGTCATTCACCCTTCGAAGAATCAGTTGTGTTTCGTTGCGCGTTGGAAATGAGGAAAATGCGCAAAGTGTGATCCAGGCGTTTCATGCTTAAAATAATTTAAAAGAACTGTTATTTAAGTAAACCGACATCTCGAAAGTAATGGGAGAATACCTACTGAACCAAGTGATCATGAAAAACTTTTCGAAACTGCGGTCCATCCGACTAAAAATAACAACAGAATGAAGAGAGGCTGCAGAACAACTGGGAACTCTCTCCACTCTTCTCCCTCTCTTGCCGCTATTTCTGGAGGGGCTGAGTAGATTAGATGCAGATTGAGTGGCAGGGAGAGGGACTGCTCAGTCTATTGTGGGTCAGAGAGACCGAGAGAGCATGGGAAATGGAGAGAGTCAAACAGTCAGACAACGTTAGAGAGCATGGGAAACGGAGAGACGCGGATCATTTCAGGGTTAGAGGAACTGGGAGACTGTGTGAAATGAGGAGATTCGATCAGAGAGAGCGAGAGAGCATGGGAAATGAAGAGAGTCAGACAACTACAGGGCTAGAGGGAATGAGATAGTGTGTGAAATGAAGAGAGCAGTCGGTTATAGAGAGCGAGAGAGCATGGGAAACGGAGAGAGTTCGACCATTGCACGTATTCTTAACAATTGCGGGAGGGTGCGAGAAGAGCGGATGAGAAGAAGGAAGAGGCGCATCTTCGAAACAAAAAGAGACAATGGGGAGTTCGCAAATGACATTTCCGGATAGACATTCAGAAGGTCAGATTGCGATAGAAATACTGATGGCACGACTTGAAGCTCGTATCACGAATAAAACGGAAAGGAATTCACGTTGATGAAAACAGAAAAAAAGAATGAATAAAATGAGTTTCAGGAATTATTCAAGTAGGGACAAATTCATCAGAGATTGATCGAGCTTTGCCGTCAAGTGTAATATAAATCAATGCATATTCCGAAACTAGAATGTTTCTCGCGAAGAGTTCGCTCAACATCATGACAGGGAGTGAAACGAATGACTAAAAACAATAAACTCGAAGCGCGCCTTCACCTAAACTAGAAAGTATCGCCGGGCAAAGTCTCGCTCAAAAGGATGACAGTGGAAGTTGATATGGGTGGAGAGGACTGAGTAGTAAGAGGAAGAGAGGGGATGGGACGGATGAGAGAGAGAGAGGGAGAGAGAGGGTTGTGAGTTACAAAGGTTTGTGAAATACGAAGAACTGGAGAGAGTGAGGGATGAGAGAATGGGAGGCAACTTCCTTTGTTCGAAAAATCTCTATAGCCTAAAATTATTGAACAAATTCATGAAGAAACATGTATCGCCGTTCACACACACGAAAAAGGGTTACGGAGGCTTGTAAAACGCGAAAAACTGGTGAGGGAGGGGACGAGAGACGTAAGAGCCAGAGAATGAGAGGCAACTTCCTTTGTTAGAAGGAGCCTCAGAGATTTCGAAGAGAGATAGAGAGGTAATTGAAAAAGTGGATGAGAGAATTGGAGAAGTGAAGAGGGTCAGTCGAAATAAATGGTCTCTTCACTTCTAACACTCTCTCACCGGTCAGAGAAGCGAGAGAGTACGTAAGAAGAAGAGAGTTGCAAGAAGGAGGAGCGGGTGAGATCGCTACTATAACGCTGAATTAGCCTCGCAGATAGTGTGGAAATGAATGAATGATCTCTTGCCGATCTCGCAATCGTAATAGGATACTGTTAAATTTTAGAATTATCCAATCAGGCGTAGGTTCAGATACGTTTCAAGGAATCAGAATATAGGGTAAATTTAACGATGTAACAATCACGATAAGATTACCGGCAATAATTGAAACAGGTCTGTAATTTTCGATGGCACGAAAATACGAAACGAATATTTAAAAATGTGTACAGATCACTGGAGAAAACTTCAGAAATCTTTCCGATACTGCACACTCCAAGAGTTTCACAATAGGCTGAATGAAAATCTGGTCAGATACGCTTCAGAAATAATGCATAAGAATAAGGCGCGATTCAGGAATGATCGTGAGACGTAGGCAAAATCAAAATACTCTGATCACCACCAAGAAAATTAGTGAAGTTATTCGGAATCAGAGCGCAAGATTGCCGATTCCGAAATCGTAATCGGATACGTGGTGTAAGATTGATCAACACTCGAACAGAGGACATCCTCATGTTCTCCCATTGTCTCTATCCGATCAGAAGAAATGAGATGCCAAGGAAAAAGAGGAACGGTTAAAAATTCGAAAACAAATTTGTTCAGATACGTTTCAGAAATCGTACATCTGAGTGAAACGTCGTTAAAGGATGATCATAAGGCAGTTCGCATGTGTATAAAAGAATAATATCACTGATGCAATTCAGAGCGAAATCTTGCCGATCTCGCAATCGTAATCGGATACGGGGTGTAAGATTGATCAACACTTGAACAGAGGACGCCCTCTCGATCTGAATGATCTCTATCCGATCAGAAGAAGTGAGATATTGAGGAGAAGGAGGAGATTCGCGATCAAAGCACTTGAGGGAAAGAGGGCGATTCGTAATCAGAGAGTGGAGGGATGAAATGAGAGAGAGAGAGGTGAAGAGGTCGTGGAGTCAACTGAAGCTGAGAGGGAGAAGAGAGGGAGGGATGCAGAGGTTGCGAACGGGTTGAAACCAAAGCAAAGACAATGATTTGATGGACTGAAAAATAAAGATTGGTTAGCAGCGAATTGAGACAAGTAAGTTTGGAAGAGAAGTTAGCTTGAGGATGGAGCGTGACAAGCATCTCCTCAATTATTTCTTATCCCTCACTCTCTCTGATCGGCGAGAAATCAGGCAACATGAAGAGAGTAATCGTTCAGTCGCCGCAAGTAACAGGTGGGGGTCGCGAGAATGGAGGAGTTGATGAATTGAGGACCGGCAGTTGTTTATCTCAACTTGTCTGACCAATAAGATAACACGTGAGATGAGGCAGACTGCCCAGAGGCAATGATTAGAAGAAGAAGGAGGAACGGTGTAGGGAGGACCGGGTACTGTTTTTTTCGAGATGAACCATTCAATGTTGTGGTTAAGGAGTGACCAAGAAAGGTTTCTGTTTATCGGAAAGGACCATGAGTTTCAATAACAAGAAGGATGATTCAAGAAAAGGATCAAAACATTATGTGCAGTGAGAGAATTGGGAAAATATTGATCAGCAATGCTGAGATGCAAGTACAGTCCGAGATGTATCACAGTCCAGTCACCAGCACAGGGCATTGTTTGTCAAGAATGAGTACGCTGGGCGATCTATCCATGCTGACCCAACTGATACGAGGCATGATAGCCTATCACTGATAAGAAAGATGATACAGTTCAGCGCTCCTACTAACGATACGTGACTATCCGAGCTTGAGTGACTATATAACCAAAAAAATTTTTCCAAACGACACGAAGAGGAATGATCGGATGAGTTTCAAATTTTCTGGATAATATGAAGAGCAAGGTTGGCAGTGATCACCGACATCCATTCACTTGAAAAAAATTCCACTGATCTCAACCCCTCCAGTGTCACTTTGCAAACGAACAGCTCTTCAGGAATAGCGAGAACTCCGTTCCGAGACTATCATCTTCTCCCTCCGGTTCGCGAACCCTCTCATCCTATCACGAACACACGCTGCTCCTCTCTGGTTTGTGTGATGTCCCCTCCCTGTCTCCCTCCTCCCTCTCCTTTATCTTACGCCTTCCCAAACAATGTGAGAAATCTGGAAAATGTCGACCGTTCTAATTCTAAGACACTGATAATCATGCATTAGGCAATAGAAAGGCAAGAGTGTGAATAAATCAGATGAGAAGGTTTTGAAATGCGTTGATTTGTGTGATGTCCCCTTCCAGTCTCACGCTCTTCTCTTCCACGGTTCTTTTCATTCCTATCATCTTTCGCATTCTCGAACAAATAATGTGCAAAATTCAAATAATTTGGGACTTCGCATTGAAAGGATTGCTGATAATAGCAGCGTTTACAATGGAAAATTTGAAAAACATCAAACCAGAAGGGTAAAAAATACAGTAGGTTGGGTAATGTCCCCTCTCAGTCTCCTCCTCCCTCCCTTGACGTCTTTCGACGTCTTTCCAAACAATGTGGAAAATCTAGAAAATGTGGAACTCATCAAATTCTAATTCCAGTAAACCATGACTAACCTGTCATCTAACGTTCTCTGAAGAAATAGAGTCTATCGTGTAACATTATTAATCAAAGTTAGATACTTAAGATGCGTTCAAAACCCTCCGGTTTTGGGTGATGTCCCCTCTCAGTCTCCTCCCTCCCTCCCTTGACGTCTTTCCAAACACAAACACAGCGGTCTCCCCCTAACCCCTCACCATCACCCTCCCCTCCCCCTCTCCTTCTTTCTCTCGAAAAGATAGCGCATCCGCCCGCGCGCTAGGAGCGCTGAACTACTGATGACGAACGCCTTCTCCGTCTTTTCAGTTTGAATAATCTCTCGTCACACCAAGAATCTTGAGATAAGGCGAGATGAGGAGAGGGCGCGCTAGGAGCGCTGAGAACTAATTTTGGAGCGCTTGGAACGGTGGAGGGATAACGAGGGAAGAAGAGCATTTCTAGGATAAGAAGAGGCCATGATCTTGATCCGGTCCAAGAAGAAATAATTTCATGAGTTATCCGCAGGTCAAAATCCGATTGAGTTTCAAGATTCGTTCAATTACAATTTCGATGGCGGACAGTAATTGTATCTCGCTACAGTGTCCACAAAATAATAGTTATTTTTCTCTCTCGAAAAGATAGCGCATCCGCCCGCGCGCGCTCGGAGCGCTGAACTACTGATGACGAACGGATCTTTCAATTTCGTCTCTCCGTTCTCAATGAAATCTTGTCCAACAGGGAAACTTCTGAGTGGACAAAGTGAAGAGAGACAGCGCGCTAGGAGGGCTGATCTGAAGCGCGGGGAACGGTGACGGGATAAGGAGGGAAAAGAAGAGAAGAAGAAAGGAATGCGCGCTACAGATTGGCATAGAATGAGCATATTGAGCATTGAATCAGGAGAGCGCGAAGCGCTGAGCACTTCTTACAAGGGAAGGGCATACCATTACCTCGAATTTGAGTTATGTGCTATATATCATTCGAAAGAGCATCACAAGGCGGTCTCAAATCAGTTTTCAAAACCTGCTAATGCGACTTGTGGACGAAGTTATTCCACTTTTGCTTTTCAACGTTAAAACACGTGAGTCTCCTTTTCCCGATGCGCGAGCAGCTAGTGCACCCAGTGCTCTCTCGCTCACATGGCATCGTGGTGTAGTGGTAACGCTCCCGTCCTGTCATCCTTTTGGCGTTGGCTCGACTCCGCCACCAGTCAAACATCTTTTGCTGATTTATTTTTATTTATTTTAACACTTTTCCGATGTTTTCTGATGTATTTTGACTCAAAGTGAGTATTTGGCAAATTACTATTGGCATATTACAAGAATTTTTAAAAAAGTGATTTTGTACTACCGTTCATTTGCTCAAAATCAATTCAATTATTCAACAAATATGATTTAAAAGAATTTTAAATGACTTCCACAGTGAAAAAATGCAAAAATAAATCAGCAAAAGATGTTTGACTGGTGGCGGGGTCGAGCCAACGCCAAAAGGGTGACAGGACGGGAGCGTTACCACGACACCACGATGCCATGTGAGCGAGAGAGCACTGGGTGCACTAACTGCTCGCGCATCGGGAAAAGAAGACTCACGTGTTTTAACGTTGAAAAGCAAAAGTGGAATAACTGTAACGCCTTGTGATGCTCTTTCGAATGGTATATAGCACATAACTCAAATTCGAGGTAATGGTATGCCCTTCCCTTGTTAGCGCCATGGAAAGAAGGTTTGGCATGCCTGAAACGAATGTTGGATATTATTTTTGGAAACCTCAGAGCAATTGGTGGAGATACATGATAGAGAGAACCACACTACAATCTCTTCTGACGATGATGTGCTCTAACAATCAGAGAGATTCTTCTATCGTCAAGGATGTTGGAAGAAGGTTAGAAGATGTTGGGGAAATGGAAAGGTTCATTGGCACATCAAAAAGCGCCGCGAAATTACCCAATAAAGGCTCAAGGGCAAACAACTTATGACTGACAACGCCATTTCCTTGCGAAATATGTCAAGTCATGATGAAAAGATGAATTATTGCAAACAGGAATGCAGTGGTTAAACGACGAAGGAGGTAGATGAACAATGAACACATAGAACACTAAATTAACTAAACACGTCGCGCTAAAAATATGCCATTAAAAAAATAAAAATGGAGCGGAACGGAAACTAATAAAGTGGGAGAAAAGAATAGGCGGCCGTCCGTCATAGAGAGAAGTCATTATGAGGGGAAGGGGGAAGGAAGGGGTGAGGAGGGAAAGGGGAAGGGGGAGAGTAGATTAGGGGAGAGGACAGAATATGATAGATGGCCTGGTGGACGGACGGCAGGACTGAAAAGGACTCCCTTGACAGGGCTGTGTCCCCTCGTTTTGCGGGGAGCAAAACAGGTCAAAACAACCAAAACAGTCTTGCTGGCTCAAAATAAGGCGTACAAAAGATGAGGCGCTCCACTTTCCATGATCTCTTGTGCTGAATGATCGCCCAAAGAACAACGAATGCTAGGAAAGTCCAGCAGCAAATACAGACAAAAATCTGAGAGTAGGTACCATGCCTTTGGCCTGCCGAAAGCCGGAAAAGGTAAGTATCCGGGGGAGCCGGAGAGTAGGCGAAGGTAGGAATGACCACCCCCTCCCTCCCCCTACTCCTTCTCTCCCGGTGGAAGAAGAAGAAAACAACCTCTCAGATGACTTGTAGGAACGGTCGGGGAGGGAAAGGAAGGGAGGGGCACATGGGACGGGAATTCTGTTTCTATACTACCTCATCTGCGAAATAATAGAGCTCCTTCAGTATCAGTGTGGTATCGGTAAGGCGTTGTTAGGAAGGATTCGCTCCTGGCTACGGACAGTTAGTTAAATGCGAATGAAAGAAGGGAGACACATGGAAGGGGAAATTCTGTTTCTACCACCACATCCTCCCGGTTATGGTTGTCGGACTGTCCATAGACATACGAAAACGAGGAGCAAAAAGAGACGAATGAGAGATATAGGGGAGCGGCACATGGGGGCAAATTCTGCTTCAACCACAACTCTAATGCGATTTGGATAGTTTTGAGGAGATTTAAAGATTTTCAACGGTCAGTCATGTGAAGGAGGAATGATGAGAATCGAGGCAGAACTCAGACGATATTGGTAATGGTTCTTTGCTTTTTGTTCGCCAGAATTGCAGAAATAGTGGAGGGACGAACGTTCACAAAACGAGCAGAGAGGACTGTCTAGCGAGTGAGATCCATTGAAGAACTAAACGCACATGGCGCCAGTAGCGGTCAGACGCTAGAAAAACGTTAGCGCACGACATGTGGGGATGAAGAAAGCGATTTTTTCTGTCGCGCTCTCTAGAAAATCTCTAGAAGGCGAGTGTGGTCACTGCTTGCAAAGCCAACACTGAAATGCGTCGTGCCTTTCCCGATGTCTCCTTCTTTTCTTTACTCTCTCACATTTCTCTGCTTCTCTGATTTTTTTCTCTGAAATCTCTACGCTTTGTTGGTCACACGACGCGCTTTTTTGATGCAAAAAGTGAGGGTTTTCCCATTGAAGAAGCCTCTTTGAATCTATGGTCACTCCGCGCTATATAAAAAAGTAAGAAGCTTTCACAGCGCGCTGAGGCACTTTCGCACCTGGGCTATCTTCATTTCTGTGCTCTCACTCGTTGAGGAATTATAGTAAAAATGTTCTCAAAAACGTCTTTCCACAAGATTCTTCAAACCACACAAAGCAGAAGCTGAGCGTCTGCATCTCTCGCCTCTCTCCACTCTCTGCACCAGGTTGGAAATGGGCCCTGTCCACCTTTCCCTCACGCTCCCTCTACTCCTTCCTTCCACGCTCCTTCCTTCCACTCCATCTTCAAGCACGACACGCAATGGAACGAGTTCGGAAATAATAGGTAGCCTTCCGATCTTGTAAAATTACCTCCGTACATAATCCCATCAAACCTGCACAGCAATGGTAGATATGGAAACTTCTAAGCAATTTGTTGCCAAGCTTCCTTCCAATTGGAAATGCCCACCCCTGTCCACTCTCTTTCCTTCCACTCCATCTCCAAGCACGACACGCGATGGAACGGATACACAAGCAGGGCGGTGAAACGTGGGGGAGACGTGGGGGAGAAACATTATAATGAACAATGGGCCACTTATAAAATGGCCTGATCTGATGTTTACTTGCGTTTCAGACCTCATTCAATTGTCTAGCGACCATAATTGCACCAATAACGCCTCTGCTTCTCTGCAATTGAATTATATCGATCAATAACTAACTCTCTGGAAGCAACAATGACTCCTAGATAGAAAGACACGCAATGGAACGGATACACGAGGGAGGTGCGGTGAAACGTGAAGGAGTGAGCTGGATAACAGGAAAATATAAGGAACAATGGACCACTTATGACAAATGCGTCTGGTCTGAAGTTTACTTGAGTTTCAGACCGCCTTCAATGATATTTGAGGTTTGAATTCAGTAATTCGTAGAATCCATACAATGTTATATCTCGCACAAAAAGCTAAAATAATGAGCGCGATCGCAGGTTTGTGCTTTCTTGAATTACCCATGTACGAGTTAAGATCAGAAAAGAAGCGATCATGATCTTGATGCGGGAAGGGAGGAATATTATGGGAATCCCTGGATCAAATATCGTTAAGGTTTCAAGGTTCATTCAATTACAATTCCGACGGCGGACAGTAATTGTAATGCTTTCTCAATGTACACTCCCCAAAAAATATTATTTTGAGAGAAAGAATGTCTGTAAGAATAAGCACACGATGAGGATGGATTGAACAGAATTAACAGTATCAACCCAAAGAACGACGTCGCATTGAAAAATTATGGTCTTGAGGGCAATGGGATGGGGCAAGAACGGAGGAATCTCACGGTAAAATCTGATAAGTTTCAAACATCTTTCAAGTAAGTTGTTCAAAGGAGTGCAATGATAATTCGAAGATGTACAGTGTAATAAATAATAGTCACAATTCTGACGAGAGAACGTATGAAAAGCTCTGAACCCGCGAATGTCCAAATATCGGTTGAGTTTCAAGAATCAGTCAATTGAACTCCCTATAACAGGAAGCAATAAGATAACCACTCCTTGTCTAATAAGATTTTAAAAAAAAAGAGAAACTGAACAAGATAACATGGCAAAAGAAGAGACCATTTCTCAACCCGAGGCCAAGAAAGGAGGAGGAATGGGAAGGCATAGGACGCGCTGATAGAGATTGAGCAAGGGAGCAAGATGAAGAAGCATCTTTAGAACGTTTATCACGAAAATTACATTAACTATGAACAAACTTTCTCTGATTTTACCAGCAATGTTTCTTTTTTGAAACATACGAGTTGTGAGCAAGATAACATATAAAAAGAAGAGACCATGCCTCAACCCGAGGCCAAGAAAGGAGGAGGAATGGGAAGGCATAGGACGCGCTCTCGTGTGTTTATAGAAGACCTCTGCTCCTCCTTCAAGCACTCTCTCCATTTCCCCTGGTCTCTCAACGACTATGACCTGCTGCAGACCATACTCAAGCAAGAGGGTACCAACTTGAGACAGCGAGAGAGCAAGGGAAAATGAGAGAGACAAGTTGAGAGGAACATCTTCTCCTTCCTCCTCTTCCTCCCTCCCAGAGGGACAGAACAGACCCCTCCATTCGAATGAGTTATCGAGAGAGGGGGAAGGGAGGGGAGGAGAAGCTGTGTTTTCTTCTTCGGTATGCTTGTTTCGCGGGCTAATATACATTCCTCTCCTACAAACTATGGTGTACCAAGAGTATGCAGCCCTACCTAGTGAAATCCATGCATGGCATAAAATCGCTGGTTGCGGAAGTACCCTCTACAGATAGAGAGAGAGAGTGGGTAATTGAGAGGTTCAGAGAAAGAGAGACATATAGAAAGGAAGGGCAGGCCCTGGGAACGGTGAGTGCGAGAGTGGCGCCCGGCCTAATGGAGCGATGGACTGAGCGTGGGAACACACAAGAAGAATGGGACGGAAATGGTGGGGAACCTCAGGTTGGACCACGGTATCACGCATCGCGGTAGCATCAAGAATCAAAATGGGTCATAGACTGCGAGAGAGGCGCTGACCTAATGGAGCGATGAACAGAGTGTGGGAAAGAGGGCAACGAAGTGGATAGAAATAGTGGAGAATCTCCCATAACTACATTTTGCATGAAAATATGGATTGTCATAAAATAACAACAACAAAAGAATAATGGTAATAAATTACTTGTGCCACATCAAATGCCCAGTGGCAGGTATCACGAAGGCTCAAAGAGAGACGCGAGATTAGATCTGTAAAATCAAACAAAGTAACATTCTTATCGGAAATGAACACAAAATATGAGTAAACTCATCCCCTGGCAACTCTCAAAGAGTTCAAAGGCGAGCGAGCTCGGTGTGGTCTAGCGAGCGAGCGAGGGAGGTATCTAACTGAAAGGTGAGACACGCTCCCGGGGTGGTCATAAGAGGGGCAAGGGCTAGAGGAGTCCGCTCTCTCCATTTCCCCTGCTCTCTCGCCCACTCTGACGGCTATTCCCATGGCAGTGGTGAGTGGACGGGGCAGAGTGTCGGTTGGGTAATTAGACCGAGGGGGGGGGGGAGTGATTGAGATAATCGAATTTCCGAGAAGGCTCCACGCTCGGAATCAGGGACCATTCATGTGAAGTGAGCTCGGGGGATGCGCTGGGGTCATTGCAGTATATGATATAATCGGGTTGCGTAACTTACCGATTCTTGGAGCTCTGGCTAATTTTCGGTCATTTGCTTGCAAAAGCTGGGAGGCTTGAATGAAGAAGCAAACAACACCGGGAATGGAGATGCGAATGTTTTGCAAAAGCGGAAACGAGCCTGATGACACTTAGCATCCTGTCAATCTTGTTTTTTTTTCAATTTATCTGGAAATGGATGGGATGAACGTAAGGAGTAAAGAAGCAACTCGAAATGAGGAATTCTTCTAGAAAATGTGGAAGTAGGCAAACTACAAGTCACAAGAAAACATTGAGAAACAACACTTCTCAAACTATAAATCAGAGCAACGACGAAATAAGTGACGATGCTAGCATCGATGCCGCATCTGGCGACGAGCGAATGAGTCAGCCAGCGGACTGGCTATAAACTAGAAGCCACCACTCCTGTAGATATTTGCCAACAACAAGAAAAGTGATAAGATAGAATATTGAAAAAAACGCATCTTGTCAAACTAGAAATCAGTGCGCACCAACGACGAAATATGGGACAAGATGATGACGCTAAGAACCGATCAACTGACTCATCTCTCCTACAGTTCGTCCCTTCGAGCACTCTCTCAATTGTGCACGCTCTCTCGCCAGTCAGGGAGAGCGAGAGAGCTCGCGAAACTGAGAGAGTTAGACCATTCTATATTCTGTTTGATCTGCCCGTCGAGAGCTTGCGAATCGGCGATTAGGGAAGAGATGGTTCGCTTATCTCCGAGGATCACTTGAACGCTATGTTCTCTGTTCTATGAGTGTAGCCTCGTATGCCGGTCAGGGCGAAAAAATATCTAGAGAAGGGGCCTGCTGAAGGATCGCTCGCTTATCTCCTGGAGGAGATTCTGTTGAGTTTCACCTTTCCTATGTGAAGTTGATAAAAATCGTCACATTTGATTTAGGAAAAATGGTGTATAACAAATCGATAACAGTGCTCGTTCAGGTTTCATTTCTACTCTTCTATCTGTAAGCTCGCTCTGTCTCGCCATTGTGCGGATCTCGTACTTGACATTTGGTTTACATTTCGGGATCTCTCTTTGTCTAGCAAAGAGGAAGATCTCCCTTCATCTCTGCTCTTCCCACACAAACACCCACGCTTTGTCCGGTCAATTGTAGATAGATGGTTTTGACTGCTCCACTTACAATTCACATACCCCTCTTCAATGATATTGGTGACCACCGACGTGACAATAATACATGGCACTGACGCAATCCGGTGTTTACACGATTTATCTACTTATTAAAGGCGTGGTATATAGATACTAGATAGTAGTGGTTCGTTCCAGAGAGCAATACTGTGAATGTGTAAAGATGGGCAAGTCAATCAATGTTCTCACAATACCCGTCGATCAATCGAATGGAAAGAGATATGATAAGTGGAAATGTAAGGGTGATAGGAATGCATGCTCGGTATCAGTGTTACAACAAGTAGAAAGTGCCGTAGCACCGGTACCGAACCTGCATCTGATGAAGTGGCATAGTTGGTGTGGGTTTGTGTACTACTACGGTTGGCTAGTGTCTACCCTGGGTTCAAGAGAGAAGGCTTCTGTACAGTTCGGGCAATAATGAGGGGACTAGGTCTCGAGTCTACGTGCTCAATGGGAGTGAGTCATAGAAAGGAGAGTGATACATAAATACTCAGATATAGGTGATAGATGGGGTCAATAGATTAGACGGCCGGCCGGTCGGGTACGTCGGAGTTCTCGGGAGCGAGCTGAATTGAAAATTTTTCTATTTGAGTTATGATTTTTTTTCGTCAAACTCTTGAAACGTGTGAGAACTACCACGGATTTGCCTATCTTTCACAATCGCATCAATGTCATTTACTTGTTCCGCAAACACAGCAATGATATCACAACACGTTCTTGTTCGCGTAAGATGGAGACGTTTCGAAATCGATATCTAGGGGAAGAATAAATCACTCACCGTTCCTCTCACAGCCCGGTTGCTCCTCTGACGCGGAGAGATGCGAGGTCGCTTCTGAGAGCCTCGAGGACTGCAAAACATATTCATGTTTCCGCTGTTAATCATTCGGTTTTCATAGATATGTTTCATCGTCGTCTCAAGTTGGACATTCAAAAAACTATTTAATAGGATCGACTTTCCCAGTTCAAAATATTTTTCAAATATCTTCTTCTTTTCGTATACCCTAAGTCTCTGTCCAACTATCCAGCTCTCAGAGAAGCAACGCCCATCTCAGCTTGTCCATGCAGATCAGAATGGCCCGAGATGAACGTTTCAACCCTTCCTACTCTTCCTAACCTCCGCACCTACCCCTGGTTGTTCTCCCCCACCCAAAACAACAAGTTACTGGTACCCCTGCTCATAAGTTCGTTAGATGACAAAAATGAAGATGGGCTTCCTAACCCCCTACTCAGTCTAACGTCCTCTCCTACGCCTAGTTGTGTTTGTTAGATGACAAAATGCTTACGTGAACGCCCATCTCAGCTTGTCCATGCAGATCAGAATGGCCGGAATGAAGATCAGCCCGTGGACGTTGCAGAGAACGACACAGATGATCATGATCTGGCACGAGACCTGCGAAGGATTTTAATAAATAATTATAATGATCATAAATTATCACATTTAGTCGATCATAGTTTTTACATTTACTCGATCAAATTTTCCTATATTTTGAATAAATGGCAAAAGAAAAATCTACGAAGAATATTTGACCAACAGTAATAATCTGTTTGAAACATACAAAAATGAAGATGGGCTTCCTAACCCCCTACTCAGTCTAACGTCCTCTCCTACGCCTAGTTGTGTTTGTTAGATGACAAAATGCTTACGTGAATCATTCGCGAGTTTCTCTCTCGTCTCGACCGGTTGCTCTCAATTTCGCGCTATGGTATCGCCCCTCGAGTGAAGTCTATTCGCTGTTGCTCAATAAAGCAAGAAGCTCCTCGTTGCTGTAGCCTTGTGCCGGGCTAAACTACTATGACTATGGCACCCCAAGAGGTTGATTTGTCTCTTTCTTCTTCTTCTCTTCCCGATCGAACTTCCACTCAGCAAATCCCGCCGTCGCCGACTACTCGATTCTCCGCCTTCCTCTCTCGCTTCACAAAAGCAACGGATGATGCCCTTCCTCTTCTCGAACTTGTGAAAGAGATGCTAACAACGATGAAGTCAATGCAAGTCAACCATGAATCGATGCGTGTTCAATTGGAAGCCGTGAGTGGGAAAGTTATGGAATTGGAAGAGAAGCACGATAAGTTGCTACGTGAGAACGAAGAATTGAAAAAGAAGCTGAAATCTGTACCCTCCCCTTCCCTTCCTGCCACCCCGTCTCTCATTCCTCCTCCTCCCATTCCTCCCAAGACCCCGCCGACCGCTCGTACGATTCTTGCACCCCCTAGAATGAATTTGAGCAGTGAGAGCGACGTGCGCGCGATTGTCGAGAGTGTTGAACGGGAAAGGGCGATCGTCATATATGGATTACCTGAATACACATCTTGGTCCCCTTCGCAGAGGGCTGAGAACGACAAGGGACTCGTTCTGGATGTACTCAATCACCTCGGCATCCAGGCAGTCCCCTCGTCTGTCTTCCGTATGCCACCGAGTGGGCCGCCGGATCCCAAGGGTCGTCTGACAAAGGTCATCTTGCCCAGTACCAAAATTCAGGGCCAGGTGATCTCAAGACGGCACTTGTTGGCCAACTTTAGGCTTGGTCGGGTTTGGTCCTCGCTGTCAAAGCAAGATAGGGTGTGCTCAGGCGATCGCCCATTTGCGTACAATCCTCCCGGCGTGAACAGACCATCCGCAGCCAAAAGATCGTCGACTCAGAGGGGTCGGAGTGGCATCACGGGCGGAAGTTACGGAGCTCGTCCTCCGGCTTCCCGGGTGACGGACTACCGTGATTACCGCCTTGATGACACTCAGGCTTCCTCTCCGTCTTCGACTTATGGCCGGCCTCCCTCATCCATGCTCAACTCTCCTTTTTGAATACGAGAGGTGTAAGCAAGTGTGCTGAGCCTCCTAAACTTACTGTGATATACGCGAATATTCGTTCGATTTTAAACGAGGTGAATCATAGCTGTTTGAAGTCGCAGTTAGAGGCGAATGAGTATTTCGTTTACTGTTTCACTGAGTCATGGCTGCGCAAATCTGACCCCGATGGGGCAATAATAGGGGCGTTTTCGAGCAACTACTGTGTAATGAGGTGCGACAGGGGCAAAAAACGTGGCGGTGGTGTATGTATGATCATACACTGCAGTATTGTTTCGAAACTTGTTTTTTCGGAATCTAAACCAGATTCGCATGAGATCCTTGTCGTCGATTTGCGAGTCGGAACAGAGAGCACACGGATTATTCTACTTTACCGTGTTCCCGCACTTTCACAAGCATGTAGCGAGCTAATTTGGGAGAGGCTCGAAGACTATACAAAATGCGCACATCCAACTGTAATAATTGGAGACTTTAACCTTCCCGAGATCAAATGGCCAAAAACTACGCAGAACTACAATGGAACAAGTGCAGATTTCATCAAATGTTGCGATGAAATTGGGCTTGCTCAACTCATTCAAAAGCCAACTAGAAAAGAAGCGTTTCTCGACTTACTTCTTTCGAATTCAGATTCAGTTGTGCAGAATGTCGAGCATTTGCCAAATTACGGCAACTCAGATCATTCTGCCTTCTCATTCAAATTAATGTTGGTCCCTGAGGAGCAAATAGCAAAGTATGTTAAAAATTTCCGTAAAGCTGATTACGGAAAAATTAACTCTCTGCTCTCAATCATTGATTGGAATGAGTTTTTCGATATAAACATGACTGTAAACGAAATGTACGAACATTTCATCAAGCTTCTCGATGAAATTATAGAGAAGTACGTTCCAATGATGCGAATAGATTCCACTGGAAAGCCGATGCCTGACCACATTCACCGAGTTTCTAAAAGAAGGCATTTGGCATGGAATCAATTTTTGACTGACGGGAAAAAATCGTCGAAAATAAAATTCGAAAAACTTCACGCGGAATACAATCGTGAAGTAACAAAGTTTCAACAAAACCTCGAAAGAAAAATTATCGAAGCCAAAGACAAGAAAAAGTTCTACGGTTACATTAAATCCAAACTGTCAAATGCCCGTAGTTCTGCAGTTGACTGCTTAATTGATGATATGCAACATCAAATGGAATCAGAAAAGGACAAAGCGGAACTACTGGCGGAAACATTTTCGAAAGTATTCACCAAAGACAATGGTGAAAAGCCTCCCTTTTCGCATGAGAGAGAAAAAGTTTCAAACGAGTACAGAGACATGTTCAGTGGTTTCGAAATTTGTGAGTTGATTGAGAAATGGAAGTCGTCTTCCTGTCGGACTCCGGATAACATTTCAATGATTTTCATAAAAGAGACTGCGGTTCCCCTGGCCGCTGCTCTTGAAATTATCTTCAGAAAGTCATATGAATTATCCGAGGTTCCAGATAGGTGGCGATACTCCACGATTACGCCTCTCAAGAAAAAGGCTCCTTATTCGAACCCACTAAACTACCGACCTGTCTCAATTACTAGTTTCTTTTGTCGAGTATTCGAGAAATGCATTGCTAAGCAGATGATTTTGGATTGCGAAAATTACGGTATCTTTCCAGATACACAATTTGGATTTAGAAAAAAACGTTCTGTAGAAACTCAAATGATTGAAGTGGTAAATGACTGGTCTAAATCGATTGACGAGCGCCACTGTGTAGACGTGATTTACTTTGACTACGCAAAAGCTTTTGACACCGTCAGTCATGAGAAACTCATCCAAAAGCTCTCTCTAATGGGATTTCCCATGCTCACGGTGAAGTGGATACGTGAATACTTGACAAACAGAGTATTCAAAGTCCGAGTAAACCAGACGCTCTCTAAATCTAGACCAGTCATTAGTGGTGTTCCTCAAGGATCAGTTCTTGGCCCTCTTCTGTTCAATTTATTCACGGCCGATTTGCCGAGTGTAATTGAAGCAGAAGGTTGTAAAGGATTTACTTTTGCTGACGACCTGAAAATTTTCCTAGCATTCCAAAAGAATGAGTTGAGTGCGCCCAAGAAGCTACAGCAATGTATAAACGCTATTTTAAAATGGAGTGACACGTGGCAATTGAGCATTGCTACTGAAAAGTGCAATGTACTTCACATTGGTAAGGGAAATCCAAAAACGGACTACTTTTTGAACACTTCAAAAATTGAGCCCAAGTCTTCCATAAGGGACCTTGGAATCCAAATCGACGATGAGCTCTCATTCAAAGACCACTTCGAGATAGTAACTAAAAAAGCTGCTACTCGTGCCAACCTTATTTTCCGTGGACTTAGCACAAACAATGCTGCAGTGATGGTAAATGCATACACTACCTACGTTAGACC
>LS488930.1:250092-297072 GCA_900490705.1 Pristionchus arcanus | reverse complement strand
CCAGAGGAGCGTAACGAAATGCTCAAATTGAAATCGTTGATTTATCGACGAAAGATTAGTGACTTCAAGCATGCATATGAACTTATATTTGGAAATTCTCGCCTTTCTCGCAATCAAGCTCACTTTCTTACTCTGAGTAAGACGAACCTCAGAGGAGCAGGATATAAAGTGTGCAAGGAACCGTTTAAAACAAAGGTGCGAGAGAAAAGCTTTGCAAATCGCATAAGTAATGCACTTTATGATGTGCTTCGCAAGGGAAAGATTCCAACGAAGTACTCAGAGTTTATGAGCGTGATGAGAAAGGAGGTTGCATGATCTGTTTGGTTGTTCACGTCGCTCGAACTACTCGTTTTGTTGTAAACCCCCTTCCACTCTCACAACCCCCCCCCCACAATTGTACCATCTGTGCGGATAAATAATAAATAATAATATCCAATTTTACAATAAAAAAGATATCTTGAAACCCACATGAGCCATGTAAAAAAAGGTAAAAATAAAATATCGCAGCACTGCACTAGGACCGGCATTCTTCTGTATACACTACATGATCAATGTTCACTGGCCGCGTAGACAGCTATGACTGTAATAGTTGATGAATGGACTTTAGAGCTCGAGAAATGAGCCGCCGTCTTTTCATTTCGCACACTCTCTCACCGGTCAGAGAAGCGAGAGAGTGTGCGAAATGAAGAGACGGCGGTATCATTTCTCGAGCTCTAATGAACTTACGTGAGCCATGTACAGGTCGATGAAGAGGAGCGAGCAGATGCACAGAATGGTCGAAGTAGCGGCCTGAATGAGAAATACCATTGATTTTGATAAAGGAGTATTTCGAGCTCCCGCTATTGATCTCATGAGCTTATCTAACTCTGGTTTCTCCCATCCACTGGAAATGCATTACCTCATCCACAGGATGGTTGTGTTTTTTCAGTGGAAGTAAGAAATCAGAGAATGTCTTAGAGGGTAGCATCCGAAGAAAAGACAGCTCACCTGCACGGCAGGGAAGGCGACGGAGGACAGGCACTGCGTGAGACGGTCTTCCGGCGAGGAGGAGCCACCGCGGGCGGCTGAGGTAAAATTAATTTGTAACCTATTTTGTAAAATTAGGCTTGTGGAGTTAAGAAGTGGAGCAATCATCGCTATCCTATCACTATTTTTCCAGGGCTATCACGGAATTTGCTCATTGACTTACTTGCAGTGTAGTAGTGATAGGATACATGAGCGGGAATGTCCACAGAGAATCCGATGGAGATGATCATTGCTGCCATGGTGATCGGATCGAGATCCACGCCGAGCCACGACATGATACCGAGAATTCCTGCAAGATGGGACCCTTTGTATAAAATTCTTTCATAATTAATACTTGTAGAATAATTTGATATTTTTAGTTGGTCAGAAAAGTTAAATCTTTTTTTTTCAAATATTTATATCAAGGACAAGGACAGGATCAATTGACGCTTGGGCGAAACGATGAAGAATGAAGAGTCGGTGAAACATATATGTATATATGCCTCTTGCGATCTTGCTAAACTATGCACAACCCACTAAGCCAAGAACAGCGCGGACGAGTAGCACTACCGCCAGAAATCATCGGAAAATAGACGCCTATAAGTATCCCAACGCTACACCTTCTCTAACTCATCAGCACATTAGGTTTAGCCCCTTCCTCTCCCTATACCCTGTGCCCGACTCACCGCAACAGATGGACAGGACGGACAGCGACGCGATCCCGACGGTGAACCAGTTGTTGAGGAAGAGGAAGCACACGAGGCCCATGCAGGTCAGGGCACCGAGAATGGCCTGGAATGGAAATCGTAAAAAAATCTCCGAGAATACTTGACGAGCCATTATTGCATTTAGGACAGTAACAATAGGTTTCACAGTGTGTTCAATGCTAGCAAGATTCGTAGGAGCTAGTTTGAAGATCTTTTACAGTGAAATAAAATATATTTCAAATAACGCCACGTCAACAAGTTATCTTTTTAATACAAAATTTTCGGTTTGCAGACCAATGGCTATAGCCAATCTATATCGATGAGATGTTGAGGAACGAGATGGTGCACTTGAATTGTCCATGAATTCTCACCTGCCAAGTGTCCGTGGCCATGTTATCGATCAGATCCAGATACTGCCCGTCCTCATGGTAGACCTCGGCCTTGAACTGCCTGAATGGAATGTGATTGTCGAAGCGTCGCCTGTATCTATTCCAACGCGAAGGTTTTTTTATGAGTATTTTTTCAACGGGAAACCAAACGAAATCTTAGTTGGACGAAATGTAAGCAATATGAAGTGAGGGTGAAACACGTGCGAAAAAAAGGATTCGAAATGTTCGGATACTCCCCTTCCGCCCTCTAGTGGCTCGTTCACTACGAATGTTATAAACCATCTCCGTTTCTACTCTCGCAGAGAATAACTCACGGATACTTATCCACGACTGCTCTCCACTCTCTCAGCTTCTTTCCCCTCGGGATCCACTGGCCGAGCTGCTCGCCGTGATAACCAGCAGTGAACACGAACTTGTCCAGGATCTCGATCCTGAAAAAAAAATCATTTACATTACTCAATGTCTTGTAGGGATGCAAATTCGATTGCGATGTCATCGCCTTCGAATCACGAATCAAAAGACTAGAGCTCCAGAACAGTCTGAGCCAATTCGTCCAACAGTTATTCGCTCCAGGAAAGAGTAAATGTGACAGGCCGGGTGATTTCGAAAAATAAACAACTCACTCCTTCTTGTCCCTCGTGATATTCTTCGTGTTCACGAATCCGCCCCAGAAGACGTACTCGGACCAGCGGAGGAAGTACCGAAGGTCCTCCTCGTTGTATCTGAGACGTTGATTTCACAGTCAAGGCGATTCTAAAGTTGTCATGGCAAAACCACGCCTGGTGGTGTACACAGGCCTGTACGGATGATTTGAATGGAATGATGGTGGAATGAGTTTCAGCACTGGTCCATAATGGAAGAAACTGACAGGAATGTAGTGATTCATCGATCGTGCTTACAATTATCGTGCGTTTGAAATTCTCAGCAAATGAGATGTGCTGTTTAGCGATCTATTGATTGTCTAGGAGAGAGGAAGGAGGAAGGAAAGGGGAAGGAGGACAGTTGATCTACCGCCTCCTCCCGGCCTCTTCCCTTCTCCGCCCCCTCGAACGTTCGTCAAAGGTCAGCTACGAGTGGAATGGAAAATAATCTCAGGATAGATAATATTTAACATTTTACAATTCGTGATCAAAACTGATCGGTGTGATACGCCACTAGTTTCTTTTTATACTCAATTTGGAATTCTATTGCGAAGCCACGGAGCCCCATTTCAGGTTGAACCGTCAACCGCGGTCCGTTAACCCCGTTACCGTTTAGCAAACCCTAATTTCAACCCTGGTGTATCTGGAGATGAGAATAAATTTCCCTTACCTCGTAGGGTCAAGAACCACGGGCGCCTCTTCGTCCTCGAGATTCACGTAGTCATCTTCCCAACCTGAATATATTATTTATCATGCGTATTTTTTCGCTCAGAAACGATGATCTGCTTCTATCATCAAGCATCCAATCTGATGCTTGATAAATGTGACAAATTCAACGACGTAAAAAATGCAAGCCTAACAGAACAATAGAATGATACTCACTGCTCAAGAAGGTCTGGAAGTCCCTGGCGAAGTACTTGGTTCCATCCGGTCCCCACGTTCCCTCCAGACTCTCGAACTCACGAACCATCCTGACATTGATGTTTTCGTATCGTTAAAATGCATTGCATGGCACTCTGGTTGTCATAGTATTATATAGTGGGTTTTCCAGCCCATCGCTGTTATTCGTGTGGTGAATTCGATCCATGAGAAGCCCATCTCCATAAAAAATTGACCCAAAGATCTTCTAACTGGAATTCCAGCTTATGCTGGACGAATGGATGATAATGAGAACTGCTTGAGAAGTATCCATGAGATAAATAGCTCACGTATTCATCTGTCTCAGCCTCTCCGGAATGGTGAAATTAATTCTACCAGAGCTATCTACGATCACGGAGTCACTACAGCGTTCGCTTAACCTAGTCAATCGATGAGAAGATATCCCTAGCATTGATGCTTTCAGCACCAAATAATTGAAAGGCATGACATGAAGTATACAGGCGGCATCAGTAATTGCGCATATGTAGTTTGGTGACCAAGTCCATCGCTGTTATTCATGCGATGACTTCGGTTAAGGGAAAGTAACTCACGTATTCATCTGTCTCAGCCTCTCCGGAATGGTGAAATTGCCCGGTTCATTGACAACGACAGTGACCATGGAGAAGTGAGGGAGTACGTACTTGACACGTAGGTCTTCCAACTGGAATTATGAAGTCATACGGGGGGGGGGTCTACTTAAGCAGTAACGGGCTGAATCTTTCATCAGATGCTGGAGACCCTAAGAATGTAGGTGTGAAATTGGCTAGAAGAGGTGCATCAAGATCGTATGAGTGGGCTAACGTTATTGAGAGGAGAATCTCCAGCGAACAGCTTCTTCGTGGACAGGTTGATGTTGATGCGAGTGATGCCCTGCAAAATCGAGGTCTTGCATGTTTATTTTCACCCCTCTATCATGATAAACGAGGCTCTCGAACTCACCCAAATGGTCAAGGCCATATAGATGTCATCGACACAGTTGTAATAACCCTAACTTACACTTTAACACGTATTATCAAATGTTTTACTATGGATAAGCCTTACCCAAATCGCCAGGGCCAGATAGATAATGTAGATGGCCACGACAGTCATCGACACAGTCGAAATAACCCTAACTTACAATTCAACACGTATTATGAAATGTTTTTCTATTTTTAGGTCTTACCCAAATCGCCAGTGCCAGGTAGATAATGTAGATGGCCACCACTATCATCACATTCACTCTAACTCTTACCATCATCAACCAATACCATCTTTTCAATTTATTTAAGCTTTCTATAGCCTTACCCAAATCGCCAAGGCCAGGTAGATAATGTAGATGGCCACGACAGTCATCGATACGATCGTATTGGCCATGATCTTCACGTATTTGTGCATGAACGAGGATACGATGGGCTGCGTGTGCATTTGGAACTTGGACGGGGTGCGCTGAAAGAGGTAAAGGTAAAGATGTATCCATGTCAAGCGATTTTACAGTCGTTAGACAACGCTAGGTGGGACCCACTGGTAGGGCCAGCTGAAAGAGGAGAGGCTTACATTCATATCCTGATTTCAGGTAATTTGCCTGCAGGAAACCTCATTTTAGATAGGCAAATGGTTTGTGGAAAATGTTCGATGGAAATAAATTTACGATTATTATGTGCAGACTAATCCATGGCAGCATTACAAATCTTACTCTACAAGATCCTATTAGAAGTCTATGAAACATATCTCAGAACAAAAGTATCCAAAAAATATGGAAACTCACGGCGAGTGAGTGGTTCCTGGCGACCTTCTGGTGGATCTGCACGTGAATGTTCTTTGTCTTGTTGTCAACGACCTGAATTGAGATACGATTGAGAACCGCTGCCTATTTTCTTTTCCTAAAAGAACACATAACTAGGTGCTAAACACTAGAAACACTAGATATCTAGGTACACTAAGTGTAGTAGAATACTATGAAGTTACAGAAACACAAAGTGCCAAATACTCTAACTACATCAAGGGTTCAAAATTTGTGTTTCATACCGAGTCCGTAACAGCAGCATCATCAGCGATCTTAATTATTCACTAAGGTTCTGGACATTGCGATTTTCATACAAATTCCAAATGAGAAGAAATTTTTAAAGTTTAAAAATGTAAAAATGATACCGATGCGGACACAGCGACATCATCCCTCTCGATCTCCTTCTCGCCCACGATGCACATCAGACCGGCGTAGAAGGTCATCTGGACGAGATTGATCGTTTAAATTTAGTCATAGAAGTATTCCATGTCCTCGCAAGGGGTCGCAAGGGGCTTCGATACCACACGTACAAATCGTCGCCTCTACGCAGAAGCGAGACTTGTTTCTTACCCAATTCTCTCAAATGCACCCTAACCGAAAGATGCTTACGGATTCCTAACGTTTCTGTTATCTTCTCGCTTGCCTAGTGGACCTATCCGTTGGTCGAAGAGTATCTAACGAGTCGGTTACGGTTCAATTCTCACCTGGTACACGAAAGCGACACACATGGACAGCATGTTGCCACCACAGAGCAGTGTAATCTCGGGAGAGGAAGTGAAGGATCCGACAAGATCAGCGAAGAGATTCGTCAAGCAGGAGATGAGGATGGCCGGACCGACCTCGGAGAGCACCTGAGTGGAATATTGTTGTTTTTTTTGTTTTTGTTACTGTTATATTGTAATTGTTTTTATTGTTATTATTTGTTCCGACCTCGGAGACCACCTGAGAAGAGGAATTTAAGATGTGTGTTTTTCAAACAGTATTTCATCATTTGATTACAAGCAACGTCTCTGATGCTCTATTGTACTATGCATGAAACATAACTGATACTTGATGTGACTGAGATGACTAATTATGAGAAAAGTCAATTATTATTTTACTTTTTGGAATCAAATGACCCAAAAATATAAGCTTTCCGTATGTCAAGCACTGATGATTAACTGCTGAAACTCATTCTAACAGCGTAGTACGAATATGTTATTTATTTGTGTTTCTTGCTCATTACGTCTCATATAAGGTAAAGGTAAAGGTCATCCCGTTAATCAAGGCACTTGCGTCCTGCGGGAGATCACTGCTAGGCCAGTGATTAGCGGGAGATCACTGCTAGTCTCATATAATATTTTAACAAACCTCGCTCATCCTTCTCCCTACAGTATCTCCCTTGATCGGGTTCTCATGGGCGTGTTTCGTCACTCGCTGCCACTCGTGGATCATCAGATACGACGAGTCGACACCTGCAATATTCAGTTTTGATTATTACTACGGTCGACTACGGTCTAGCCCCGAAACTCAGTTTACCAGAGCTCGTAGGCACGCTGAAACACATTCAATTTCCGTCAAGTCATTCGATTTTTCGTTAAAATCTTTTGATCCGCCAATTATTATAGCTTGCGTTAACACTCAGGAGAGACCTCTAATGGTAACCCGGCTGCTATCACATCTCTAATCAGCTGATAACTCGTTGACTGTTCTGGATGACTCGACGTTACCCACCAATAGAGAGCACGAGGAAGGGCACGACGCAGAGGATGGAGGAGAACCTCAACCAAAAGAGGAACATCAACGAGAGTGCTACTCGCTCGAGTTCCTTCTGGGTCTGAGATTCCCCTACATCCTATATCTCTTCCAATTGCGATGTTATGCGCTATTCCACCAATCAAGCGATCTAGCTTCTCTAATCATTTTCCTATATGTTTTTACAAGTGATGGTTATCTAACAAGGAGCGCGAGGGATTCAAACGCACCAATGGACAGCACGAGGAAGGGCACGACGCAGAGAATGGAGGAGAACCTCAGCCCGAACAGGAACATCAACGACAGAGCAGTGGCCGTGGCGAGGATGGGCGTGATGCAGGCAGTGATGGCGAGGACGATCTGGAATATTAAAGGATGAAAAAAGTGGCTCAAAAACTAAAAAAATCATGAAACTGAGACGTGTCGTACATGTGTCATCAGGCGGACTATCACCTCACACTTGGCTAATTAAACCAGCCAAGTTTTTTTTGTATTGCAATATATTTCCTATTGTAACTAATATCTATCGTCGAACCTTGAAGTAGTTCTCCTGGTGCATGTAGAATGCCCTCAGCATGACGGTGAAGGAGGACACGCAGCACATGATGATGAAACCGATGACCTACAAATATATCATTAAAGAAGGTGTCCCACGAATATCTGGCTAACTGAGTTCTCGATGTGAGGTGGTGGGTTGGTGTTACCCGATAACACTTTCGAAACTCCCAAGTCATCATTTTCCGTTTGAACTGAGTTATGATCAATTGGCTGCGTTCCAAGTCACCCTGAAATGCAGGCAACGAGCGAGAGAGCGTGCGGTATGAGGAGAGCGTCCCTCTCATTCCTCACTTTGCATAATCGCCCGCGCGGTTCGTGGGACGCCTTCTTTAATTCACTATTTTACAAAACCACAATTATTCTGTATTGATCAAGGAGAAGCACGAAATCGTATTTCGCACCAATCGTCGTTGTTAAATCTCGTCGTGAAACATAACCTACAATGTCCAAAAAAATGTTGAGGAAAACATCATACCAGGAACGGAAGCATGATCTTTCCTCCTCTGTCCATCTCCTCCTCTACGAATGCCTACACCTATTCCCCATTTTCCATAGTCTATTCTCACATTCTGGGTTATGTAGACGATTCGAGCCCGCATCGCTACAGTGTGCTATCATGCTTGTAATAATGGTGAACCATAAGACAAAACAGAGAAGGATGTCGTACCAGGAACGGGAGCATGATCTTGCCTCCTCTGACCATCTCTTCCTCTACGAATGTCTGCGAGAAGGGGAAGACGTGGATCAGGTCGGAGTCGTAGTTACTGCAACGAGTGAGAAATGAGGAATCATCATTTCTCGGTTACTATCGTGATCATAGTTACTGTTATGAATACATATAACTAATAGTTTCATCCTTCGTCTCTCATACTCAGTGAGATTCCTCGGATCTGCCGACCGCCCTAGTTCGAAATTAAATATGTTTCAGCGCGGGTATGATTGGTGTTGGTGAGCACTGCGTTGATAAACACGGCATAGCTTACAAAAAAAACCCCATAAATTTCTGAAGTGGAGATCTGATTAATGTTATTGTCCAGTGCATACTATCACCGATATCGTACTGCCTATTATCGAAAACTTACTTCTGGAAGTGGTTGACGACCTTCATCTCGAACTCCTTCACTTTCTGATCGCCCCAGCCCTCTCTTTGTTCTGCTCGCAAGAGGGCGGCGATCATCTTGACGCCCTTGACGTTTGTGATTCTGAAAGGAATGTGATCATGTACTGTAGTGATGTTAATTGAATACCCAGTACTTGAAGACAATACCAATTAATTGGGAAATTGGTATTGGGTTGACCAATTACTTGCCTTTTATTCCTCATTTTCCGAGGGAATGAGCGGTCGCAAAGTCAATTAATTGGGAATTGGAATTGGTTGGGCATCCCTAATGTATATCCTCGCTGGACGAGAAAAAAAACAAGTGTAATCAACCCATGCATAGCGAATACTGCGACCGTCTAAGTCACGTAGTGTCTTCAAACAATTTTTGCTGTCGCGATTGTTACATACTCATAACACGGAACACTCGCATGAGGCTCGACTTTTATCAAAGATCCCTGCCGATTGGAAGACAACAATACTCACTGTCTCCTATCAACCGTCGAATTGCCTCCATCTCCTCCCAGCAACTTCTGCGTGGCATCCGACGTGTCCTCCTTGTCATCATCCCCGTAGAACTCGATGCCGAAGAAGTTGGGCTGGAATATATTTTCTAACGGAAGAATGAGAGCCGGATTAATCGGTGGAGAGACCATTTGGAGTATGGAGACTGTGAAACTTATTATTTTTCTGCTCTTTTACTTTTTGTTGACGCTGAGAAAAGTGAAGTATTGTAGTTTTTCACACTTTGCTTGCACTTTCGCTTGATTTTTGAAAGCTAATTAATTTTCCAGACCCCTTTCTCTTTCTTTTCATTATGGTTCTTCGCAGCACGTGGAACCCCCTAAAACCACGCAAAGTCCAAGCGGTTTCGCTCGCCGAGTTACTTATTTCCTCGTGCCTATTCTTAGCTTGTTTCCCTGCTCTCGGCCAATCATCGAGAATGTCATGATGTTTTGATGTTATGATGGCAATCGGCTTTTTGTTGTGTTTTACACACGTTCGATGCAACGATTCGATGTCATTCGACAACTACGCTTTTTTCTCAATGAAGTGCGCTTTGCTCTGGCTGCACTACAGAGAGGTTCTAGTGTGAAAATACTTGGTACACATGGGCATCGAGTATTTACTCATTTGAGATGAGAGGTGCTTTACCTGCAAACTGAAGCTCGTTCCCAGCACCGTCGATGTGGGATAGTTAAGCTTGATCCTTTGCGTAGACAGACCTTGCTCGAACACTTTCATGCCGCCCTGAGAAAATTTTTTTTTGGATAATTTTTCCATCAATGCAGACTGTATCGTACCGATACGGGCACGAGCCGGAAGAATCGCATATGAAACATACTCAAAGATCTAATTTTTCGCTTGGAGGGAAAGGAATGTTCGAAAGTTATGCGGAATTTTTTTTTGCGTTTCTGAGTTTCTCGAACACTTTCATGCCGCCCTTTAAAAATAAAATATTTCTTTTAGATCGAAATCAAATAGAAGTTTTTTTTGTACGCAGCTGATTGATCGTTAATCAGCGAGAAGATTCTTAGGAAACAAATGAAGGAACAGTGAAACATATTTTAAATGGAAACTGTGCCAACTATCGGTTTGAAAGAGTACTTCTAGGGGTCATAACATGCTATAACCATCAATTAGCTCACCGCAAACTGCCGGATCGGCTCGTTGGCCAGACAGAACGAGTGACAGAACTCGTAGAAGGAGAGATCCTTGCCAGTCGCATCGTCTCGCAGGGTGATGTTGGAAGAGGCGTAGGAGATGACCTAGAAAAGACTTATTGAGTTTATCTCTCCGAGACTTATATTTGTGGTATTCTATGTGGTATTTTTCATTGAAACCACACATTTGCTGCTACAGCACTGATGCATTGGAAAAGGCGTAAATACATAAATAAACATTTTAAGAAAAGGTCCCAGGCTTTAATTATATATTTATATCCTGAAAAGGGGGTATCATTTTTTCCGAACAATCCCATCACTTCTGCCATCCATGAAACTCAACCAGAATTTCATGCCAAAATTTCAAAAGCGAGACTGTCGTGTGTCCCTCGTTATGTTTCAGAAATATCATATTAGGTTGTTGTCTTCAAATCCATCGATTCCTGCCTGCTCGCTATCTATCTCAGTTTATCAAAAACAAATTTATGAATTCTCCATGTCGACATTTTTCTTGTTGTTTTTTTCTTCTTGATTGTACCTTCAAAGCTCCATCACATGTTCCGTCCTGATATTGCTTCCGTTTCCTTTTCACATTTTTTGCATATTGCCTCTTATTATGGAACTGTTTTTTTTTGTTTTTGGATGGTTATCTCGAGTATAATTTTTAACCTTCAAGAAATCCTTCATGTGCTCCGTTCGGATCATACTTCCGTTCCCTTTTCACATTACCATCTTCATCTTTCCATCTTGCATTCCTTTTGACATTTGAGAAAATAATATCGTCTACCTTCAAAAACTCCTCCATATGCTCCGTTCGTATCATACTTCCGTTGTCCTTGGCAATTCCGAATATATACGTGGCGATGGGTTGACCATGTGATGCGTAGAAATTGGAGTAGACCTGGAAGATTTGTTGTCTAATTCTCTTCGTTTTACATACTCTGGGACATCACGCGAAATGAGGACACGATTGCCCGTATTTCGAACTCTATGGGATATTGAATGTCTGCCTCTTCTCGTTTTGCCTGCTCTCTAGCCTTCTCTGACTGTTACGCAGAGTATTCATTGCAATATCACATTCTCTGATAGTCAACAGATCATAGAAAATGGTGATGATCTATCATGCACATCACTCTCACAACTTCACAGAGTATCTTGATTTCTCTAAGCGTCTAGGAAGTGAAAGGAAAAGGGAGAGACATCAGATCAAAGGATCTCCACCCATTCCACGCCTAATTGCATTTGCATTGTATTCGCGTTTCCGAACCACAGCAAAACACGCGCGGAAAACGCAATTCACTTTCCATTTCAAGTGGATCTCTCTTTTGCTACCTCCACCACAAGAGAACATAGCGAATGTAGAGGGTCGGATTGCCCACGCAAAAGCAGTGGTTCTACATCAATGAGAATGGCTTGATCCTTAGGGCTACAGACATATTCTGTGATCAGAGTCTGTGTCTAGCCAGATTCCAGGCATTTCTATCCAGTTTACTCCGATTAGTTGTTTTAGCATTTGGTTTGATCCTTACGCGCCCTCAATTCACAAAACCTTTCATCTTTGTAATGCAATTCAAACGTGATGCGTTCATTGTATCTCAGAAACAGTTCCAATAGTAATTCAAAGCGTGTAGTTGAGACTATTTACTGTGATCTCCTACTGGCACTACTAAGTGGTATCTTTATCTTCACTCCCCACGGTTTTCATTTGGACGTTAATTGATCTAATGATTGAGATGGAAAGTGTTGAGTTCTTACTCTATTCATCACCACAGACAGTTTTAGCGAGTAAATGAACCTGATAGAGTGAGATAACTTCCCTTCATTTTTTCTCGTCATTCTAACTAAACTGGAAAACTGAAACTCTATAGCTTTCGTTTTTGAAGCTTTCATTTTTCCCATCAATAATGTGACAAATTTGACAATTTAAAGGTTGAGATAACTTCCCTACATTTTTTCTCGTTACTTCTAACAAAACGTGAAAACTGGAACTCAATCGCTTTCAGTTTGCCAAGATTAGTATTATTTATGACTCACTTGAAATTCTCTATTGGCTCTCGCTCCATAGGGCGTGTATCCGGTGATATCGTTTTGCTGTCTGAAAAATAGAGTTCGAAATACAAATAGTTTCTTTCTTCCACACTCTATATCTCGCCGGTTCCAGCATATAGCCTGTCGGAGAAAAATCACACGAATGATTTTACTTCCGTGTGCAGTTTGCAGTTTTCTCAAGTAACTTCCACCTACTCAATTTTATAATTTAATCTCTTGATTTCCTTTTTCATTTGGCTAGTAAAGGAAGCTCAGCTGGCAGCTAGCAAGGCCGGAGGGTACGGCGTAGAGATCTTTTCATTTCGGTCCAGCGAGAGATAACTAGGGTTGAAGAGACCATCAATCCATTCCCTATCCATCCCTAGTACAGCACAGTCTATTGATTAGACAGGAGAAGAAGGAAAGGCAGGTTGATCAGCGTGAGCTAGAGATCATGCATATTGGAGAGAACCAGACAGAGACCAGGAAAGGCAATGTGCTTGTGCGTGAGAGTTGGCTCCATGTCAACCCTATCAATTGTAACAGTAGAGATAACTTAGAGATGGAAGGAGAAAGATAGTGAGAAAAGAAAGAAAGAGAAAGCTCAGTGAGAAATCGCACTTTGCAAGTAATGGTAGCGAAAGTGGGAAATGACGAATTCCTATTTAGCAATCATGGAGGCAAATATGAAAACTGTGAAGGTAACTAGGTAGAATACCTAGAATATCATTGCATTCTCTAGAATCTTATGTTCCGTTACAAACGATCCTGTTCCCGCCAAACAATGAAACGAAACTATACAGAACTATCTCCGTTCCGAAATTGAGGCTAACTATTCGTCTAAATGCACTTGAAGTTAAAAGGTCATGAGAAAGTGGCAAGGCAAAACCATCAAGACAAAGTTGACATCACCGCAAACTCTCTGAACAGTCTAGGCTGGCAAATGCTTCTGGTGTGAAATTATAAATTGAGCCGCGAAAGATCAAAGATCAAAGATCAAAGATCACCACTTACGGCGTGAAGAAGATGTTGATGATTCCCAGTGAGGAAATGAACAAAACGATGAAGATGGCCAGCCAGGCATTCTGGAATGGAAATTTCTAATTTTCTTGCTTGGCTCCATCCCGAATGAACTATACTTCCCCAGAACGATCTTTCCGGAAAGAGAGGAAAGAGATTCCGATTTCCGAACGGTGGGTTGTTTATGGTTGCGCTCATCCTGTGTTTGAGAAGGCAACCCTATGGCTTAAACCCCGGTTGATATCGCGACCAGATCAATGAAACAAAGGCAAATGTACATATTCAGTTCGTTCGCGATGTTTTGGCAGGAATCGCGTGGGAGGGAGCATGTTTTCAAATCACACTAGCATCACAATGCGATCGCGGTTGCACGAGCTTTCGCTGATTTCGCTTTCGATTAGGCAAGAATTGGTGTGAGTTTCACGAATGTGCCAAATGGAGAAGACGCAGCACCGGATTAGTATCTCATGAAGACTTGTTCCAAATAAAACAAATAATGCAAAGAACTTTCTGTAAACGTTAATTACAATCCGACTAAAGAAATTTTTCATGTCATTAGCCGTATCCTTAGATATGGTACTAACTTGATCACCAGAGTCGAGTTCATGCATCTTTTAACTAACTTCTTGCAAAAACACAAAATTTCTGCATAAACCAGCCTGTCATTCATTGAACAGACATTGTACAAGATCTATGAGCAAATTTAGAATGTAATGTGTTTTCGAAACTCGACTCACCTTCGCAATAATGTATCCCCACTTCCTGTAGACGTTGATCACAAACCGGACGAAGCGCGGTCCTGCAATCGATGACATGGACCAATGACCAATCTCATTTCGAGGGTGCCGCTCGCCGTCTCTCCGTTTTGCATACTCTCTCGTCCACCAGGCAGTGATAGGGCGAGATAGCACGGGTATTGAGGAGAGCTAAGGTCTCTCCTATCTCCACTATCTCTAATCGGTAAGACAGGGAGACAACTAGGGAGCATTAAGATAGGAGAGAGTGAATGGGCAGCTTCTCTTAACTGTGGGGGCGCACGCATGCTAAACAGAGCGAGAGCTGATGAAAACTGGAGAGCGGGCAAGGGATAGGGCACTTGTGTGTGTGGAATTGAGCTGCTCTTTAACAACGTGCAACCAATGCAGTGTAGGCTGGGCTTGTTTTCAGCGGAACTAGGACTAAGGAAACCTTGCAAATGTCCTAATACCACTCTAAATTGCACTTTTAACAAAATGATGTGATAACCTGCATATGAAGACATACGCCAGCTGATTGGGGACGAGCAACTATACTAAACCGAGTAACAGGCGAAGGAAGAAATGGAAGGAAATACGCATACGCATCACTAGAGGAGGCCAAGAACGAATTCGTTTCGTTTCCCCTACCGCCCGCCTGTTAGGGAGTTTGCAAATGGTCTCCGTCCAGCCCAGCCACTCAGCGTGTGTATGTACATTAGTCTTTTTTCGCGTAAAACTTGAAGTGTTTGTGAGATTGAGCGAAACTGAACAGCGGTAACGATGGCTAGACTTTAGTGGCTTATCTTTAGTGGCTCAGTTGCAGGTGCGGTATCAGTATTACCGAAATCCCTCGCGCTGGTTCGAAATTAAATTACGTGAAAATGAAAATTAAGACAAGATGAAGTAGGGCGACTACAGCGATTCGAGTTGGTACTAATGCCAGGCTTGCATTCTTAATCGATATTATCCTAGCCCAGCACTAACCTGCGGTAGCGGACATGCGACAGCGCGTGAGGAGTGATACAGCATCGAGTCAGACTAACAATAATCCTATCTAGGTATGGCGCGCACATGAATTTCAGGGTAAAAAGCTAATTGAATTGAAGTTGACGCATTGTTGTTGAATACACAATAAAAGCCCACAATGTGACAATCATGCTAAATTGGTGGTTTTGTTGGGGGGGGGGGGGGGGGTCGGAATCCTAGATGCTAACTCCCAATCGATCCAACACTATCCCAGCACTAACCTGCGGTGGCGGACATGCGCTTGAAGAGTGATACAGCATCGAGTCAAGGTGAGTGAGCGCGTTGACTGGGCAAAAGCCACGCGTGCGATTTTACAAGCAGAGTGATGCGAGGAGTTCATAGTGCACTCCCGTTCGGTAATCAAACCCAGGCTACACTGTTTCGTGAGCACATTTTGGCCTACATTTGGAGTTCAATGCACAACAAGATCCGTTGAATACGCATTCAACTTTACAGCAATATGATGAGCTCAATTACATCCGTTGGGCAATGCAACAACCCTTTGACGTATTCAACACCATTTCTGACATTGATAGTTCGAATGAATCAGGTAAGTTTCACAGAATCTTCATAGAAGCGCACAATATTCTGTTAGCGATTTGACGCGTATTTGAAACAAAACAAACAAAAAGGACATTGAAAATTTGCAAGCGACGAACGTCACTCGACATGTTCGCTGTCTACGAACCCACCCTGCACCCGACCGATCGTAAACCACCTTTATGGTTCATGCGAAGTCATTTTTCACATTTTAACATCAGTGTTTGAGCAGTCTTTTAACAAATTTACGCAGTTGAGTTTCATCGATATTTCAAAAGCTAATGCGGAGAAACCAGGTCGATTATCCTTCGTCACTTCGTATCAAACTCCTTCTAAAATTATGCAGTGAGTTTTTTGCAGTAAGCTTTCCAAATCAGTCAACTCCAATCAATAGCTACAAACGGAACAGTGGGCAGTGGGTTTGGAATTACTGACACGCGCCGACAATTATGCATAATTCTTTTCTACGTCATGGCTGTCCATCACTAGTATGACATTCTTCACCTTTATGCTCGTCCTCTCCATACACGTCCTGTAGGGTCTTCGCACCGATCAGGAGAGAGGGACGCTTGGATTGAAGGGCCCTGAACGATACTTTCTTCCATACGACGCATTCTTGAATTGTTGCTTCGAGTTCACACGTGCACGTTAATTTCAAACGTCATTATTGCAGCAACCATTACAGCAATTAAATGCAAATTTTTTTTAACTTTTTGAACCATCTACTCCATATTTCCAGCCAGTTTATTAATCAACATGGAGGATCTGGGTTTCTGTGGAGTGCGCAAACGTCGTCACTCTCAGGCCTTACCTGGTCATGGACTCCGACCTGTCCCTCAGTTCCGGACGAGCGCCTCCATCGATGCTGCAAAATATTTAATTATTTATTTAATTATTTTTCAAAAACTTTCTGATCGTCAATTCGATAATTCCTTCTTTCGAAGTCAAAAAATAATACATCTGCCCTTCATGAAAGGAGTGTCTCGCCATTCAATGATCGCACAGTTCTTTTTTCGACCAGTAAATATTATTGGCGATTGGGGATATTTACGTTTTCAAAAGTCTGTGATTTCTCAATTTGATTTCTAAAGATTCGCGCATGCACACGTTTGTTGGTATTGTAACCAACTGGTTTCCCTTTCCTTCCTTCCTCTCGATTTGCTGTCGTTTCTCCATTACACTCGAACTCTTCGGGGCTAGAGAGGACGAGAGATAAGGGAAAATGGAGAGAGGCAGAGAAGTGAAAATGATTGGCGAACGGGGGAAAGTGATGGTGGAAGGGGAAAGCGATAACATGAGAAAGGTCTGAGAGAGTTGTTGGGGGAACTTCGACCTTTGCGGGGAAGGAAATGATCGAATATATTTCGCAAATGGCGTTTGCAAAATATCTTGAAGATTGTTGTTGTCATTTAGGAGAACTTTAATCTATGTGATCAAAATAATTATTTCAATGGCTATGTTTCACGCAAAAGGTTGATTTGGATAAATCTCTGTTGAAATCCCTACATGCGAACAAGTCCCTAGAGGATGGAAGTGATTCACAGAAAAGATCAGAGGCAGAGATGAGATGAGATCAGGGAGCTGTTACTAGAGATGGTCTAGGCAGATGAAAGTAGCAAGTAACTACTTCATTTGCCGATTAAGGTACCGTGGCGGTCTGGCTTTATTGGCGGAACACTGATATTGGCGGCTTTATTTTGGCTTAATTAGGCTTTATTGGCGGAACACAGAGCGTTACAACTAAACGATCAGACTGTGATTGTCTATGTTTGCGCGGGAGGAAGCTAAAGTGCCGGAGCAAAAAGCTCAGAAATCCGGACTTTTACTGAGGTTGCAACTAAACGATTCGGAAATTCTGCACTTTTTACCCTTCATTTTACAATTATCGGTTTTTTGCGTCACTAGAGCCAGGCTATAAGGAAGTTCCAGCGAAACAATCATTGGAACTTCTCTGTTTTTCGACCCAGGAAGCAACGGCTCTGAATGTGGAGTGGGTAGAACACTGGGAGAAAAGGTTGGGCCAAACGACAGAGAAGGGTCCATTCATTTATGTGATAACTACACGGTTCAAGCCTTGAAATTGCATTGGGAAAAACACAAAAATTACCGTTTTAGAAGTCGTCTTTCTTCCCTCTCTTGTCCCTACTCCGGCATTACTAAGAAGCCCACCCACAAAAATTACCTGGTCCGAGAAACGAATATGGACGCCCGTTTCTCTGCTGCCGACGCTGTCATTGGGCTGGAATCGCTGCTTTCCTCCTTTTTTCAGGTGGCCGCAATTTCCCTGAGCAGATTAGATGAGATCTCCACTCAGAATTGGATAACATGGAGACATTAGAAAATCACAGAAAAAAAAACACGAAAGGAATCAATGCTAGCCTGAGCCGCGTTTTCCCTGAACCGAGCAGATTATAAGACCATTCGGAATGCCCATTAGATAACATGGAGACATTAGAAAATCACGGAAAAAGCACGAAAGGTATCAATGCTAGTCGCCAGAGCCGCGTTTTCCCTGAATTGAGCAGAATAAATGAACATTCAGAATACCCAATAGATAACATGGAAACAACAAGGAAGGAATCGATAATATTCATCTTATTTTCAAAGAGGGGGCTTCCCTGAACTGAGAGCAGAGTATATGACGATTCAGAATTGGAAAACATGGGGACGTTAGGAAATATACGATAGGATAGGAAAAGTCGCCTTATTTGGATCGCAGCCGCGTTTTCCTTGAACTGAGAGAGCAGATTAGATGAGTCAGCAAGGTAAAGGAGAGAGGGAAAGTGGAATGAGCGGGGGTGGCCGAATAGCCTAGTGATGGATTAGTCTGACCATTCAGAATGCCTATTAGCCATCATGGAGACATTAGAGGATATGTGAAAGGAATGGAGACTTGTGGATTACATGAGTCAGAGCCGAATATGGAAGGAACGGGGGGGATGTATTGATGAATACAGAATACAGAATTTATCTGTAGTCGCAAAGTTGCGCTGATCAAAATGGGATTTCAGAAAGCCGTTCCTCTTTCAAGATGGCCATTTTTCAAGATGGTTATGAAGGAAGATCAGTAGATCATCATACACTTGAAATAGAAAGAGATGTCAATGAGATCGCACTAAAATCCTTGACAATCCACCTAACTCAGAGGCAGAAAGGGAAAGTATGTGATTGTGTGAGCACGATAACAAAGGATAAGAAATCTGCCCATGGTGAATGCCCATTAGTGAGTGGGCAGTACTAAGGGAAGTACTAAGGGCCACTGGGAAGAAGTACTAAGGCCCACTGGGAAGTACTAAGGGCGGAGGGAGTGGGAGTAAGACTGTAAACGAACCGAAAAAACCGCGATCATGGGATCACTGACTTTGAAAGGCTAAGAAGCGAGAGTGATTCAGTGGCAACCTTGAGGAAGGAGGGCGATTGATCAATGGGTCAGATTGGTTAGGGTAATGAAAGGCGATGCTTTGACCGGGCAGAAAATGAAAGTGCTGAGTTGGGGGGAAATAATTGTCTGTGGTAAAAATCAAATGAAATAGTTGGTGATAAACTTTGAGCCGCATCTTTGATAGGGAAGATCACGGGATTACATTATTTACAACGGAACAGATTTTAGATAGAGGTCTCTAGCAACAAGCATGAATAGTGAAGAACCAATATGAAGGTAATTTTACTAATGAAGTAGTGGCGAGGAAACTGTCCAACTACGATTAGAGCTTATTTCCCAAAGAGCGCGCGCTGACCAGCGAAGGAGCAAGCGCAAGCGCTAAAGAGTCAGCGTTCGCTAGATGAAGGATGGAGTTGATTTGGTTCTATGATCGGGTACAAAAATTAGAGGAATGTGTGCAGCAATGGGTTTGCACATGAGAAGTTGTCCCGTTTTTTGTAAGCGTGCATTTCGTTTTCTAGATAGTTTTCGTAAGCGCTCTAGTCAGTGTTCGCCTTCTTCACTCGAGTATTGGAGTTGATCAATGAATCAAAGAGGTTCAGCGGGAGACTGAGCGGCGAGAGGAGGTGATTGGGTCACTTGAGTATCTCAGAACAGTCATTTTCCCTGTTAGAAGAAACGAGAGGTCATGAGCAAGAAAAAAATATTCCCTAACTTCGCGGCGGATTAGGTTCAGTGGTAGAATGTAGTGAGCGGCAACTCCGAAGGAGGTTAATTCGATCAGTTAAGCGCGAGAGTCTGCGAGGATTCTGATACGATAAGAAACAAAGAACAAAAACATATAACTCCGGCGCAAAAGAGGGGGCTACAAAAGGAAGGGGGGGGGGGGCGAAAGCTGATAGGGAGACGCGCGGCGAAGGTTAGAGGGTAGGAAATGAGAGGAGGTAGAGGACACAAGGGTAGCGATGGGGATGGGAACTCGTTCCAGCCATGAGTGAAAGAGGCAGAGCGGGTGAAGGGTGAGAACTCTCCCTCGCTCTCCCTCTCAACCATCAAGACATGCTTCATAATTGATTAGGAGGGGGTGTGATAGTGACAGAGGTAGTAGTCGAGGACAAAACATAGTGAGATACTATGGCCCGTAGATGGTTATGATAACATTTCTTCCAGCTTTGATCCATAGTTGAGCGTCCAGAGAGACATGCTTCTTAATTGATTAGGTGTGATAGTGATAATGAGGTAGTACTCAAGGACACTTGATATGGTAAGTAACGAGTGAAAACATAATTAGGTGCTAAAGTTATAAAGTGAAGTATCGTATAAGTTAGCAACAAAACAAAGTGGATCAAATACTTGGGTATCACTGTTGAATATTTGTTGCAGTTGATCAGTTGTGGTTGAGTTAATGAGCGACGAGCGAAAACATAATTAGGTACTAAAGTAATAACCATATTATTCGATAATGTTGAAGAGGCTCCTTGATAAAGCTATTTTCAACTGCTGTGCATGATTTATTAGCAGCACGGATGCAGATTATGCTACAAATGGTCATGGTGCTAAAAATTAGTACGATAGAAAATGATGATGACGGAACGGCAATCATACTATGAATGAAGGTAGGAAAGAATGCATTCCGTGATCAATAGTCAGTGTTCACCAAATTGGCATCCCCTATAGACGTGGGAAGAGGAGTATCAGTGATAGGGCGTTCCCTATTGCGCGTAGATTCCTTCCCGGTAAGGCACTCTTCATTCACGATTGTGTCTCTATTCCAATCAAACATCGCAAGTGGCAGACCACAACCTAAGGTATCATTGATTGTGGCGAAAAGGCTAGTCTCGAAAGGTCAACGAATGATAATTTAAGATAATTGCCTTGGTTAGAGTCAGATCATTGCTGAAAACCTTCTGCATCATTGGTTAGACTTGTGGTCGGGCGATGGACATAATACAGTAAGGAAAATGAATATACGCATAAAGGAATATGAAAAGTCATAAAGGAATATGAAAAGATGGAGACGGGGAAATACCACAAGCCAGATCACAACTGCACCATTGTTATCGAACGAAGAGACTTGTGGTCGGGCGATGGAAAAGGGGCGGTGTGCTCCCTCTTGAGCAGAAGTATTGAGCGAACTGAGAGATCAGCGAGAAATGGCCCGACTCTCCGCCTTTTGCGTGCTCTCTCGTCGGTCATCCATCGCCAGATAGTGAGTAGCTTTATGATAGTAAATCTCGGTGAGCTCATCACTGGTTAGATAAAGCTAGATATCACCCAGTTTGGAGAGACGGAAGATGAATTGATATCGATGTCTGAGCAGCAATGAGAAATGAATGGGTTTATCGAGAAAGGGATATGGAATGCTCACACTTTGACAAGGGATGTGATACGTTGAGATATCACGTATACTCGGGTGAAAAGAGCGAAATGCCAAAACGAGTAATCGAGATTACGATAGCTCAGTGGGTTACGGTAGAGGGGCTTAAAGGCATGTTAAAACTCTTCGTACAGTATAAAAATGCTTGAAAATGGGCAAGATCAGAACGGAATCTGCAGGGGTGAAAGATCAAAGATCATCGTCTTTGGCGTCTACAGATTCCGGTTGATGACGTCATCGAGCGCCGCCTCGAGAGCGTCGTTCGTTCCCTTGCAGCCGGCGATCACCTGAGAGATTAAAGTTCAAAGATCAATACCGCATCCTTAACTCATGTAACTTTTTTCTTAACGATCTTATAACATTTTAATCTCTAGAATGATTTCGAGAAATTAATTATATCGGGACTGGTGGCATAAAGGCAAGTGGTGAAACACAACTTTTCCTTTTCGAATTATGCTCATCCGTTACCTGTGTAATAATTTCAATATCACCAAACATCGTTGTTCGGGGAACTCCATTTGTTGCCATTACACCATCGATCAATTGGTCTGTCCCACTCCCGGGATAACGATAGTTGTACTACACCCGCATCTTTTCTTCCCTCATTTCTTGCAATTACTCTTCCCCTCGGGGCCATTCCACCTTACCACCACTACTCGCTGCTGCCCTTTTCGCTGCTCTATCACGGCGTGATAGGGTGAGGGAGGAAGGAACTAGCCCCGCTCGTGGCCTTGGACGAGGTCTAGTGGAGGGAAAGTACAGAGAACAGCTGAACACTATACAATATCAAGAAATATATAAGTCTAAAAATAGTGCCCGTCCGAATTTCCGGTTTTCAGGGGGAAGACAGTGTGCCTAGTAGACACGTTGCGAAATATTGTTGAATCTACGCGATTTTTTTATCCGTCAGCTTCAAGTGTCTAAGTAGGATGCGTGGGTAGTGCTGTCATTTCCAATCAAATCAACGCCGTATTGATTTCTCATCGATATCGAATCAACGAATCCTGCAAATCCGAAAACAAGAACATTTCAAGGTTTTTTTTTCGAATATCGAAGAACACATCCGACGCTGCAACCCCATGCTGTGCCTAATAAAAGAGTTGCTGTCCGTTCGCAAGAGACACTTTCTGGTCTGTAAATTTTACCTTATCTCTCGTCAGTCAGAGAAACGAGAGAGAGTTGCGAAATTAGAGGCAGATCCTATCCATCGTTCACAAGAAAATACTGATTAGTGAGAGTGTGCTGAATGACGAGTCGGCATGGGGCGAAAAATATCTGTATTTCGACCGCGCAACGGCAATAAACTTCCTCATTCATTGATTGTGGGGGTACCTTAATATCGGCGTTCCGCCGACCACTTAACAATTTTTCTATTGCATGTTCGCCAATTGGCCACTCAAAATTTACAAGGAGGAAAAGAGCCATAAAATCAGGGACGGAAAATTTGTTTTTGATCAAACTCAAAGAACAAATTGGGATCGATAAGGAATCGGTTTGATTTTTTCAGGAAAAAATAATCTCCAGTTGCACAAGAGGCGTTTGAAAAAATAACTTGCAAACTAATGTACTTTGATCCAGTTCTTCTAGATCCTTCGCTTGTTCCATCCTCCATCCATCTCATCTCACTAACAACAGTTAACATTTTTCACGGATGGAAATTATTGACCAGACACTACGATACGGTATAATCATAACTCTTGTGAAGCACTCAATGATCATTTAATTATCATATCTTGAAAATATAGTTACTCTCCAAATCAGATATCGTATCTCCTTGCTCCACTTGAAGTACTCCTTTACCCTTCCCTTATCCCATCTCCACCATTTCATTAAATTTTCACGAATACATAAAAATCAATAATCATAAAATTGACTACCGTATACCTAGAATACCGTACCTCCTTGCTCCACTTGAAGTACTCCTTTACTCTTCGCTTATCCCATCCGACGGGCGTGCCCCTCTCGAGATCACGCAGATTGTACAACTTGTCCGCCAGTTTGACGAGCTTCGCCTGAATAAAGTAACTATTAAAATGATTGAAAACCGAGTCCAGACAATTGGAGAGCATCTATGAACATTTAAGGACATGAGGCCGTAATAATAAATGTTTTATGTGAAAAAAGTTCCAAAGATCACCATGTGCAGTTGTGTTTCGCATCATAGTGTAAAGTGAAAGATTGAGCAGTATAATGATAAAGGAAAGGCCGACCGGAAAACTAAAAAAACTATCAAGATAACATCAAACATGACGTCTTTGATCTACAGTAAATTCCGCATTATTCTTTTTTTTATTTATTTTCCAATTTTTTTAGCAGTTTCGATTTCCTTTTATCTACCTTGTTGCTAAAGTTCTCCCATTACTACTATGGGGAATTATGTTTCATGATAGGCGCGAAAGTGAAATTAACCACAAGATATTGATGAGAGTGGCGCTCTGCCTGAAAAAAATCTAGATTCCAGCTAAATTGTTCACGTTCGAGTGTAGCATTGAATTCGCCTTGAATAACCCTCACACATCATTCTATTTTACAATACTCAGTACTCAATACTACAGTACGCCTACAGTATACCTGCATGGAGTTCCTCGGGGCTATTTCTAACACTTCAAACTTTAAAACAAAAGAACACGATGCGCAGTTGTGTTTCATGATGGACATAAATTGAAAATATGCTAAAGATATTGATGGGAGAAGTATTCAATCTTCAAAAAAACTTTAGCATAATACTACAGTATACCTGCATGGAATTCCTGGGCGCTCTCTCGATCTGCAGTGCCTTCCTCACGTCTCTGTGCAGCGTCTTGTCGTCCGTGCACTCGGCCACGATCGAGGCTACCTGAGGGGAGGGGGAGATCAAAGATTAAAGATCAGAGATCAGATTAAAGACCAAAGATTAATTGAATGGTTCTTTAAACTTCTGTTCGCGTGCAGTATTCCGCGCACTAGCAAAGATATGTTTCACAGTGTAATTAAATTTTGCGCACATTCATAAAAATATTTCCAGTTTCTTTTGCGAGAAAAATAAAAATCCAATCTCATTTTTGATCTCAAATATTTCCTAGTAACCGTCTGATTTGTAAAAAAAAAGTTAGTAAACATAAAGAAACAATGCGGAATACCGACCTCCCTTCCGAACTCTGCTTCGATCTCCTCAATCGTCGTCTTCGTGTCCTCCACCGTATCGTGCAGATAGGCCGCAGCGAGCACGGCTGGATCGGTCACGCGACCCTCCGTGGTCAGGATGTACGCGACTCCTGAGAAGAAAGTATGGTTACGGTAGCCGAGGAAGCGATAAAGCATCCTAGACATGCTACGCGGCCTACGGTAGCTTATTGCGTTAGGGAGTGAGGATACCGTAGCCTAGTAATTTTCAGTCAGATTGACCACTTATAGTTATTACAGAGAATATTAAAATTACGCTATGGAACACTACGCGCAGTTGTGTTTCATGTCGACAGCAATAATGAAAGCAGCCCATCAGAAATGATAGTGGCCTGGGAAGCATTATAACAACATATACAATAAAAGAAGATGCGCAAACACCCACGTAATGTTTCTCTCGGCGCTGATTGCTTTATGAAATCGATAAATCAATAGTACAGAACCGAACTCTACTACCGCACTTACCGACATAATTGTAGATTCGTCCATTATTTAGCACAAAAAACACAGCATGTAAATACTACAGCAAATAATCGTACTCACCGACGGGATGGTTGATGTAGGGCGTCTGCCGGTGGTCCTTCCGCTTCTGGAAACGATGCCGACGAGCAGCGAAGTCGGCTGCCTTAATCATTGAAATAATGCTATCGATGAAGAATTGGTGTCATCATTCTTCGTCTGAGCGACAAATAAGATGCGCTTCATACGCCGTTGATCAACTATTGAATAATCGAAGACATTGGTGATAAGAAAAATCAGGACTTAGAAAATATCACATGAAAATATGGAATTTCGAAGAATTTGCAATTCACACCTTCACTATCAGAGAGATGCCGGTGGGATCCGAGTAGGGAGGAGGAGAGGGCAGAGGAGAGCCGCCTTGGGACTGAAGAATACGCTATTTGCTCATCGCGGTATTACAGTACTTTTTGGTTATGAAGTTAATGTATTGATCTATCTATGGCATGATGAAATTTCATTAGATAGCAATCTATTACAACGGAAATAGTGATGCACCCTCGTTTCGCAATATGAGATCGACGAAAATATTTCACGAGACAGTTTACGACAGGAGAGTTCAAAGAAGAATTAAAGCACTTCTCTCATCTCATAGTTTTGAGCACCAGTCAAAAGGCTAGATAGAGCATTACCAAAAGAAGAGTTCGTAAAAAATAGTGCACTCCTCGTTTACAATATCAGAAACCTTGTGTTACATTGCTGGGGGCAATTCTGCTCTTGAGATTATGGGAAAATACCTGATCTTTGGGTAGCTCGGGATAGTAGGGTGGAGGGCTTCCCTTTTCGGCCATTGTACTGCAATGAATGAGGATTGTTATGGAGGAAAAAGAGGAGGAACGAGTAGAGATGACGAGCGATTATGCGGTGGATCGATAGTGAGGGAGGGTGGAGAAATTTGTAAGAAACTGCCGAATACTTACTACTCGCCAAGCGGGGCGCAACTTTCGCTACTTCCCCCACTCGTAAACTCGCTAGGCAAGCGAGGTGAGTCACGAGCACAACACAAAAACAAGAAGAAATACAGCAAAGAGAAGTTCCACAATCTGACTGGTAAGCAAAAAAGAGCAGAGAGGATTACGGGAGATGAGCAAAGAAGTAAGAAAAAAAGGCAAAAAGTTTACGATCACGGTAGGGATCGAACCTACAATCTTCTGCTCCGTAGGCAGACGCGTTATCCATTGCGCCACGCGACCGGTGTAGGCTGGCATGAAAAACTCGCACATCTCCCACTAGTAGCTGAGAAAAGGCGCGCGCTCTTTACTCCCCTATCCAGAAAATACATTCTTTCAACGTAAAAGAGAGATGTATTAGATACGAGGGGTGACATTGGAATGAGAGTAGACCAGTATCTTTGCAATCTAGACAGAGGCCATTGCGAAACGGCGGGGAAATAATAAACAAGTACGCGAGTGCATTGTTTGAGCAAACTTGTGCTGTTTACTGGGACCGGACGCCGCGCACAAAAACCGCCACCGGGTATTATCCTTGTTTTTTTTTGCGTGAATTCAAACTTCTATTTCCCTTTTTTCCAATTAATTGCAATTATTAACTGCGGTAGGTCCCTATTTACTATTAGAGTTCTCTTGTTGGAATTGATTCCGGAATTCCAATAAGGAGAACAAAGCGTTTTGACTGCTCTGGTTGCGAGAGAGCGTGAGGAATGATGAGACTATTGGAATTCCACTGAAATTCTAATACAATTAAATTCCAAGAAGAGAACTCTATTTACTATATATTTCAAGATGGCGTCAACTTCTGCCGTTGGAGAGGTGCTCGAGGAGGAAATCGAGGAGGAAACCGTGTGGGACGAGGATGATATCCACTTCATCGTAAGTTCCTTGCTATATTTATAATTTTATATATTACTTTTGCTGTTGAAATAACGGTGAAACAAGTTGGCTAGCGATTGGATGAAGCTAGACTTTCAATAAGTCATACCAGATATGGGATTAAAGGGGGAGGGGCAAGAATGATGGCTCAATTATCATAAGCGAGCGGCGCGCCAAACAAAAATTGAAAACATGGGAGTTTCGAAAGTGTTGCAGGGTACTCACTAGGGATGGCAAAAAGTGTCTGAACCGACCAATCCCATTTCGAGTTGAGAGACAGGAATGAGAGGGAGAGGAAGATTATCTCTCGAAATTCAGATATTCTGGATTTTGGACACGTCACTAAATAATTTTGCTCTTTTATGGAATCGTGAAACATAAGCAAATGAAAAATTTCCCTTTGAGATACGATAGAAAAATGCAATTCGGTGAAACGGTCGTGTCATTTGTGGCGCAAAATGATAACGAAATTATTTTAAATATTTTTCTGCTTTATCATAATCACCATTTTTAGTTGGGACACTTTAGTGTCTGAGACAATTTGGTGTCCCAATTTTGGGACAATTCATTGTCTGAGACTCGACCGATCCGAAAAGTTCAGAATGAAATTGTCTGACAGACAATGCATTGGACTATTTTTGCCATCCCTAGTACTCACTTAGCCTGATATTCGTGCCACTCCCTCTTTAACGAGGAAACCTACATGAAACTTATCCTTACCGGGTATGACCTACCTCAGATATTTTACTTTCAGGAGAACGACAAGAAGATGAGGATGGCTTACGCGGGCCAGGGTATGCAAGATGCCGTCGCGACCGAGGAGTATCAGGAAGGTTTGTATCCGTTTGCCTTTTTCTTTATCGCAAAAGAGAAACTTTTGGTCCAATCATTACTATCTAGGGTTTGAAAAGCGAAAAAAATTTTCGCGAAAAACTCTCATTTTTTCGACGAAAAATCCTTCTCATTCAAAAACTTTTGCTCGAAAAAGATCGGTCATTTTTCAACGAAAAAAAATTTTTCGGTGAAATTTTCGCGACAAATAACTATTTTTCAGCTATTTGAAAAAAATGACACAAATATATCATGGAAGGTGTTGAAGTTGCTTCGAGTGCGCCTGCAGAGATCAAAATAAAAATAGTAGCAAAACATAGATTGAAATTCGTTGAATAATGGCATAAATGATTTCAAGAATAGCAAAAGATATGTGAGCGCGGGTGTTGAACCACACCATTTTGTCTCATTCGTCAAGAACGATACCAGTTGGCTATGCGAGAGTTCCCTCATAACCCTCCACGAATCGATGACGAGGGACAATTGGACGGTTGGCATTTCAAACCGACCACTCGCAGAGATTAGTCGAGAACGAATGAGAGAGATTTTTCGCGAAAATTTTCGACAAAAAATATTTTTCATTCGAAAATTTTCGTCCGAGAAGAGACCGGCCAATATTTTTCGACGAGAAGGAATGATTTTTCTCGTTTATCGCATATTTTTCGTTTTTCAATCCCTATTACTATCCAATAAAACGCTCGGTATTAAACATAGCGTAGCCAAAGCTCATTAATTTAATTTAACAATATATCACGCCTGTCACGAAAAAATCGAGCTGAGAATGGGAATGGGCCAAAAATGTGAAATGAGTTCTCTTCAGTTTTGGACACCTCTAGGCATTGTAAATCATCCCCCAAAGTCCCATTGTGCAAATATCATTCTGGGGCTCCCGGGTCCAGGTCGGTATCCTGGTTCCCCAACTTTGAACGACTTTTTCTCAGTACTAGTGCATGTTAGAGTAAAATTTTCACTTGAGTGACCCCTGCTCTTTTTTCATGCTCTATCGATTCGTGTAAGTTAGAACTCACAAAAATATTTTTAAACTGAGTTACACGCAAATTGGCATAACTCAAAAGTGTAGGAAAACGCGCAAACGATTTTTGGATATGATATAAAGGGCCTCAAGCTCTATCGAATGAGTACCTTGCGCAATTTTTAGCGCCATGGAGAAGGTACGTTTGCCCCCTCGACAAATTCACGATCATTTGAAGTCGTTCCATTTCACATTTTCATTTCATTTCTCACCGCGCTCTCACTTCAAACCGCGCGAAATGAAATATTTTGTGAATAATCTCTTATGTTTCACTCTCCTCCCTTCATCAAGCTAATTTGGTGCTTCCCATTTCCCACCAACGCGCGACCCTATTCCTCCACAATTTCCCTTCTTCCCTCCACAATTACGAGTGGATAATAAGCTCTCGATTGAAGGGAAAACTTTGAAACTAGCAAGGTGACAGTTGAGGAGACCATTTATATGATGTTCCACAGTATTAGTAGTAATAGTAGAAAATCTGAAATGTACATTTTTCAGTAGGAAGAGAGTAGCCAGGAGTCTTGCCAGGTTTTTCTAGATTGGAGTAGTGATTGCAGGCACAGGATACGGTACCAGATATGAGACAGAGGTTGAAATGATAAATTAGTGGGCACAGTTAGTTTGGCACAGATTACAGAGGGAATTGTGGAGGAATAGGGTCGCGCGTTGGTGGGAAATGGGAAGCACCAAATTAGCTTGATGAAGGGAGGAAAGTGAAACATAAGAGATTATACACAAAATATTTCATTTCGCGCGGTTTGAAGTGAGAGCGCGGTGAGAAATGAAATGAAAATGTGAAATGAAACGACTTCAAATGATCGTGAATTTGTCGAGGGGGCAAACGTACCTTCTCCATGGCGCTAAAAATTGCGCAAGGTACTCATTCGATAGAGCTTGAGGCCCTTTATATCATATCCAAAAATCGTTTGCGCGTTTTCCTACACTTTTGAGTTATGCCAATTTGCGTGTAACTCAGTTTAAAAATATTTTTGTGAGTTCTAACTTACACGAATCGATAGAGCATGAAAAATGAGCAGGGGTCACTCAAGTGAAAATTTTACTCTAACATGCACTAGTACTGAGAAAAAGTCGTTCAAAGTTGGGGAACCAGGATACCGACCCGGACCCGGGAGCTCCAGAATGATATTTGCACAATGAGACTTTGGGGGCTGCTAGGACATGCCAAAAGGTGATTTATGAGGACGCTAACTCATTTCACGATTTTCGCCTCATTCCCAAAAAGTGGAGTTTTAGCTCGATTCTCTCGTGACAGGCGTGATATCACCTTAATTCACATTTATAATAGTTTGAATTTAATTAAATCATTTTATTTTTCTCAGTCGACGTCGAAGAGTACGAAGATGCAATGCACGCGGTGCCGGTGAATCTGCCCGATCTCATCTCGAAGAAGTTAGTTATTTATAATTATTATATTTATAATATTTATTAATGTTTGGCAATTCAGTAGAACGTGGGCATGTTAAAGTTCGTAAAACCCTTTAATATTAAGTTGTCTGATTTATTTAAAGAAGGAGAGTCACGAACCGCGCCGATATGCAAAGTGAGGCAGCGCGCTCCCCTCAGTTTGAATGATCTCTCGCCCGTTGCCTGCACGATCAGGGCCACTTGGAGCACAGCCAATCGATCATATCTCAGTTCAAACGAAAAATGAACACAAGCCAGATATTCGTGCCACTCCCCCTTTAAGCACGTGTCTAGTATTTTTAACTACCCCACCTGAAAAAATCTAGATCACAAGAGTCATTAAAATAGCCAAAATTTGATTATTATTATAATTTTTAGAAATGTATATTTGTTTAAAACTATTTCAGATATCCCATTGGCAATGATGTGATCACAATATGCTTCTCCAAGCACGGTATGCATCAACTCGCCTATCATGGATATCTTTACAACATAAACCAGCAAGTTAGTTGTTTATTATTCCGTGTTTTATACTATTCATTATTTCCTCACAATATGTAACATCTGAGGTTCTTAGCTTGATCAATAGTAACCAGAGAAGCTTCTTAAGAGATCTTAGAGCTTCTTAGAGGCCACATTGAAAGAAAGAATACTTTTGACCAGCAGGTCAAGGTAAGAGAGTTGGACAAATAATCGATTCGTAATTTCCCAGGACGGTTCTCCCCACTACACATGGACGTGTATTAATCCCGAGTGCACGGCGGTGATCCTCACTTCACCAGAGGTACACCTTTGTTATACTTTTCTCACTACATATTATTATCGTCTTCGATTGCGTCTTCGAGCGTTCATAATATTTCTATTAGGGCTGTCAGGGTGAAGAATCCGTCTTTCCATTCCGCGTGCTCTCTCGTCACTCTGACCGGTGAGAGAGCACGTGGAATTAAGAGACCGATTCTTCACCCTGACAGCCCTAATTTATATATAGATCGATACGATGGAGCGACGTAATGATATCCACGCGGATGTTTGCGAAGCGGATGAGGGACAGGTACGGTATTAACATCATCTCGAGGAGTTTTATCGATTAGACCAATAGAGTAGTCAAGAAACCATTGTTTCACGAATATTATAAGAGAAGTAGTAGTAGAGGTGAAACACGAATCAATATTATAGGAAAATTTTTTGTTTAATGGAGAGCGATGCGTATAACTATATATAAATATAAATATAAACTACTTGCCACTACTTCATATCCAATTTAATTTTTAAATTTAAAATAATTAATTTAAAAATAAAAATGAATAATTCTCTAGTTGGCTCTTCGTATCGCCATCTACGACCTTCGTCTCGCGGCCGAATTCACGGACACGAGTCTCGATCTGCTGTATAGTAGCTTTGGTGAGGGTTTATTTAATTGATAAAAAAAAGGTAGTTCGACTAGTGATAAAAGGTCTTGATGCGCAGTAGAGAAGCTTTGGTGAGATATTAATTAATTAACAAAACTCGAATAGTGAGGGAAGTGAAAAAAACGAGTCTCGATCTGCTGTATAGTAGCTTTGGTTAGATCCTTAAAAATGTCGTTGTTCGGAATGATTGTATTCAATTCATTGTGAAAAAAACGAATCTTGCAATACGCAAATTAAGAATTCTGGTCATTACATACATGCTTTATTTTTTGAGAGTTCCTCCTATCACTATGGAACTCTTCCATTCACAATAGTCTTTATCGTGAAACCGAACTGTGCCGGCGTTCTCTTTGATACTTGCTATACGCTGATTAAAAATCTTGGAATATTGTAAGTGTTTATTTTGCTCTAAGCACGAAAGCTATCATTCATACAGTCTTCCATTCACTGTAGTTTTCATCGTGAAACACAACTCCACCATTTCATCTTTTTTTTATCTATTAAAGAAGGTGTCCCACGAATATCTGGCTAACTGAGTTCTCGATGTGAGGTGGTGGGTCGCTGTTACCCGATAGCACTTTCGAAACTCCCATGTTTTCAATTTTCGTTTGAACTGAGTTATGATCAATTGGCTGCGTGCCTAGTGACCCTGAAAAGCAGGCAACGAGCGAGAGAGCGTGCGGAATGAGGAGAGCGCCCCTCTCATTCCTCACTTTGCATAATCGCCCGCGCGATTCGTGGGACGCCTTCTTTAATATAATTTCCCAATTGCAGCCACCTCCTTCGCTCAGAACGAGCCCGAGCTGGCGGAGATGTTCCCGTCATACGGCGCCCTCGTCCGATCTTTGAAGGAGCATCGGAGATACAGGGTACGGTAGATGACTACGGTAGACAGGGTACGGTACGAGTATGGTACGATGTATTTGGACAGTACGACCTGTTTACGGTATATTGTTCGCTCACTCAAGGAGTATCGGTGATACATGCTACGGTAGTATACGGTATGAGCCTTTTGTGGGAGTACGGCAAGGTGCTAAATAGACTTTTATCTCGGAATTCTCGAGTTGGCTACGACAGTATTGCTCATAATTAGCTTTCAGATAGAAACATTACAAACACCATTGATACTAGATCAAGTTAGCTCTTGACAAAGTTCAATACCCAAGATGCACCTGGTTCTGTTCCAGAGCAGTTTCAACTGCTTTTTTTAATATGTAGTATTTACCTTCGAATATTGTGCTCACATGAACCAAAGAGCTAACTTTAATATTGCTCACAGCGTGTCAGAGAGGACGACCTCCTTTGTTCTCCGCGTCCGCTCGTCAAACTTCATTCTTCTCCCTCTCACTCGAGAAGTGCGGTGAGGAATAAGAAGAACGTACTTGTAATAATTGTGAAGCACATCTCATATCTTACTGATAAGGATAAAATATGTAAATCTAATCTGATAGAGTTTGTTACGATGAGCCTATGAGTACATACCGTTGTTATTGGAATATTCTGCATATTTTAAAAAATGTAGTTACGTATTGGCTTTTAGCTCGGTGAACTACTTGAAAGTGCTTGGAGGAAACCCCCACACCATCATTATTTTTGGAATCCTTAGGAGTAGCGCAAGACCTGTAACTGATTCGATTTTCTTTAAAAGTGATTTTATTCGAGAAAATTGAAAAATAGACCTGTTTTCTCGGTTTTCTCGAATACAGTAAATTTTAAAGAAAATCGAATCAGTTACAGGTCTTGCGCTACTCCTAAGGATTCCAAAAACAATGATGGTGTGGGGGTTTCCTCCAAACACTTTCAAGTAGTTCACCGAACTAAAAGCCAATACATTATAACATTATTTAAAATATACAGAATATTCCAAGAACAACCATATACACTCATAGGCTCATCGTAACAAACTCTATCAGATTAGATTTGCATATTTCATCCTTATCAGTAAGATATGAAATGTGCTTCACAATTATTACAAGTAATTCCTTCTTATTCCTCACCGCACTTCTCGAGTGAGAGAAAGAGAAATGGGCTTGAGAGACGGACGCGATAATTGGATTATCTCCACTCTCTGACACGCTGTGTTGCTGGTTTATTAGCGCATTGAAATGGTTAAATACGTATAATTTCCAGTTCTACAAGCGGGCGTTCGACACGCGGAACGGCTTCGTGGCGGGTGGAGAGAAGCGAATGGAGGATGATATCGATCTGGGAGATCATACGGTGGGTTGAATTAGGGATCACTCAACGAGCTTATACTGAAGGAGGTGAAAGCAAAAGAATTCTGGAACTAGTGTGAAACTGAAAGTCGTCGGGTGCAGTGTAGATGTTTTTTTTTGATGAACGTAGATCAGAAGGGTTAGAATAAATAATGAAACATAATAATCAGAGAAGCGAATGGAGGATGACATCTGGGAGATCACACTCAGTCTGTCAGCGGAATTGTTTTTATAATTATTTATTTATTTTGCGAGATGATGATTACCAAATTGGATGGATAAACATGACTTAAATATCGTTAATTATATCGTTATCGTTAATTATTTATAAAAAAAGGAAAAACAAATAATAGTTATTATTTCTTTCAGATGCTGCTCTCCCTTCCTCTCGGCGAGGAAGAGGTCGTTGAGGAGAGCTACGCGGAACGAGTGCCGAGGGAGGGCGAGTTGGCCATTCGGCAGGGATCACACCTACATTTGAACCCGTATGGAAGGACGAGGGGGTGGCCGCCGGTTAGTTGTGTTCCTCATCCATTATTTTGATATTGATCATACTTTTTAAAAGACAGTCAGCCTGACGAGTTAGAGGCACAGAGATTGATCAAGGTAACATGGCGTGACCAGTCTTTGATACGTCTCATTTGACCAAATTTCTCAAAACATCATTTTCATTCTATTTCACCAGTCCTGATGGCATACAAAATCATCGGGATATCGCTCAAAGTTTCCAAAATTAATCCTATTAGACCGGATCACCGCCATCAGAAAATTCCCCCAAGGAAATCGGCTCTCAGCTGAGATCGATATGTTAGTCATTTGCAGACGTTATGTCACGAGTGCAATCTGGACATGTCCCTTCTCTCTCTCTGCTAGGAACTCAGTGCCATTTCTTAAGACTAAAAAAGCACAATGTTTGATGCTAAAATATGTGACGCTAGGGTGGAAAGGAGCTGAGGTTTGAAAAAGGTGTTAAAACGAGGCCTCTGTAAGAATGCAGGAAGGGCTGCCCAACTCTTGCAAATGGTCGCCAGACAAACTTCACCAACATGACCCCTAGAGACAGAATTACTGATTGTTGCACTTTGATCCCGAAAAATCGAGCTCCTTTGCAGACGTTCTGTCACGAGTGCAATCTGGACATGCCCCTTCCCTCCCTCGCCCGTCCCGGGTACTCCCCGCAGTACGCCCTCGTGCAGCACGTGAACAGGCTGCACACGCCGGTCAAGATCAACGCGTGCGTCTTCGAGCCAGGCGCGTTTGAGGTGAGGTGACGCGGTTGTTGTACTTTACGAATACGTGAATGTATAAGGCCGAGTTCAAGGTGTGTTAGCGCGGTTGTGGTGCTGTTGAAAATTTGAAAGGAGCAGAACTGCGTGGTTGTGAATGCATTATGTTTTTTTTGGAAGTTAGATCAACAGGCACATTTGGTTGCACGGAATCGTAAATAACATGATTGTGTCTACTGTGTCAATAAGTCGTTGACCCCAATTGACATCAACAAAAAAAAGCATTGTACTTCTGTGTTGCACAGTTTGGCCATTGGAAGATGTTTTCGATAGAGTTTGATTTTCATCGGCAGCAGTAGAGATACCTAATAATAATCCATGCAGATGTGGCTGCGCGAGGTGCAGCGTTGCCCGGCACTCCGCTTCCGTCGCTTCCAACTCGTCGGTAAGATCGAATAATCGTACTTTTCGTATTATCGCATCTAATAATAGTATATGTTTTTTGTTAAAGAAATAGGGCCTCGTTGAATTGTTCTGGGCGTGTCAGAGTAACACAACTGAAACATACATTTTTCACTTTTACTGGGCTTTTAAGCACTAGTTAGCGGTGGCAGATTTTTGATTAGTTTCTCTGCACGGAAAACATGAATTTAAGACAACTTAAATAATAAAATTCTTTAATACAGAACCAGGTGCATCTGAGGTGTTGAATTTAGCTATGAGAAAGCTGAATCTGCTGGCTCATGGTGAGCGTGCTGTCTCGAAGTGTACAAAACCAATTTGAGAATGTCCTTTTCGTAGGCGAGGACTGTATACTGTGTGCAAGACAAAATTGAATTAGTGATTGCTGCCCGGTGAATCCATGTCTCGAACTAGCCAACTACGCTCGCTGCGCTCGCTCGTTGGCTAGGTGTCGCCGGGTTATCCCAGTCTTATGCAAACGCTTCGCATCGCCGGGTTATCACAGTCATCAGCAAACGCTTCGCAAACGCTTACCCAATCATTTGTAAACGCACTTCTTGGCTCTATCCCAACTTTTTTTTTTCGGATCGCTCTCGGCCTCACGAGCCTTTCTCAAGCGTGGCTGGTTTTCTTTGAAGCAACAAAATAAATGCTAATCCTAAGTCGAGTTACGAAGTGGCTCCATCCCAACTTTTTTCGGGGCGCTCGAGGCCTCACGAGCCTTTCGCGAGCGTGATACGTTAGTTTGCAACTACAAAATAAATATAAATCCTAAGTCGAGTTAAAGAAATAAATCTATAAAAAAAACTTTTTAAAAAATTTAAAAAATAAATAAAAAATGGAAAATAATTAAATTAAATAAATAAAAATAAAAGTTTCCAACGAAAAAGATGAAAAAACGAGTTATTGCGTCATCCTTACGTAATATTACATAGTGATGATGAAATTAATTATCGATTTTTTTTTGGAAATATTTTTCACTACGAGTCTTCTGGTGAAATATATAGCCTTTGAAAATCGTTTTGGGGCGAGTTATGAACATTTGAAAAAAGCGTGACCGACAAACAAACAAACATACAAACATACAAACATACAAACATACAAACAAACAAACATACAGACGAACTGACAGACAGACACATTGATATACTAGTAAAGAGTAATGTTCTCCTTCTAGGGGAGGACTTCTACTACCTGTGCTCGTGCGATGCGCGCCTGCCCAAGAACAAGTTCAACCATCTAGGCTACTGCTGCACAGCGTATATCAGGATCACGGACTACAGGGTGAGTATTTTTTAATTGAATATCTATAAAAAGGTTTTTCGAAAACCGATTTCCGTATATTGGTTATCGCATCCGAAAGTATAGATTCTCCGTAGCCAGAATGAGCCTGTTTGCGAGAAGTGTGCGTGTGATGACTAAAGACCATCGGTTGAACAACTTAATTATAATAAAATAATAATTACAGGAAGTCTCGGCTCGGCGCGCTCGCCTGGTCAACATTGAGTACTCGTTCGACCACTCGTCGCACGATCTGACGAGCGGAGGTTGGTTGTATTTTAATTATTTAAATAATTAACATTATTACAATTATTTGGATGCAATGGCTAGCTATTCAGTAACTACAAAGGGGTAATGTGAGGAAATGCTTGTTTTTGTTGTTTTTTTGTTATTGTAATTAGTTAACAATTATAATTCCAGACAGCCCGTTATCACCGGAGAAGCTGATCGCAGATTTGCGGCCGGACGTAAGAATTTTTTGTTGTGATTTTTGGAATCGATTTCTGTCCAAAATTGGGTCACTCTTTTCTAAGTGTACTTATTTGGAACCTTGTAGAAACTTGAAGCAGTCTTGTTAGAAAAGACTTTCATCCGTAGTAGCACGGATCATCCTAGATGTGAAATTAGATTTTTGTCTCTTCTCCTTCAAAAAAAAATGAACTCGTTTTTTAAAAATATATATTTAGAAATAATCTAAATTTAAATAATTTCAGGCCTTCCTCTTCCAAATGGAACGAAGGAAGCAGGCGACGGCGCAGCTTGTAAGGAATCGACAGGAGATGTACAGTACGTCGAGGAAGGCGGTGATTGGCAATCCGTGAGTTTATTGAGCCATAATTCGTTAGTTAGAGTTCTAGGTGAGGCGGGTTAGAAAGGTAAAAATAGCGTAGCTCGGTAGAAATAGACAGGAAGATGTACACTACGTTGAAGAAGGCATTGATTTTTTTAAATTATGAATTAGTGAAGTTTTTGCACCACTGGTAGATACGAGGGATTGCCCGTCCCCGAACAGTCGTTCTTTATTTTGGCTTCCGAAATAAATTTTAATAAATAATGTTTTGCAGAGTCCCGCTGCGCACCAGCATGCCGGCACGAGGTGATTTTTTATGTATACAAATGCCCTGCTCGCTTCCTGCTTTTCCCTGCTAGCTTTATGTTTCACAACTAGTACTTGATCCCGACGCTGTCTATAGTTTAAATGCTCGCGATTTCCGTGTGTAAAAGGCAATACAATACAGAATGTTATCAAAATTAATTATAATAATTATTATTATTACATAAATTTTAGTAATTTTAAAATTAAGCTCCACCCGAGAACGTGTTCTCCGCTGCACGCTCCGACTCGCGCACGGCGGTTGCGAGACACGTGGCGGGTGAGTGATATTGTAGATGATTTTTTAGATCCCACAAGTACGTCATGTAAACAATCTATCTATCTATCTATGATTTGAATTTGTGCTTTGTGTAAGAACTGAGTAACTAGCTTAGTCGTAAACGTGAATACGAGAAATCGTGCGATGTTCCCAAGAATTCATTGGGCGTCTTTACGTAACCAATGAAACCATAATTCCATAATAAAAATTTTCTTTAAAAAAAACTCCGAGATCAGTAATTTGATGTAGGGTGTTTGTGCTAACAACGAAACCCTCCTTCTCCAGGCAAGCCAACCGGTCCCAGCCGTCCGTCCACCATTGCCTCTGCTGCAGCTGCTGCACTCAAGCAGCCCGATCCCCAGCCCCTGCGAGTGCTGATGACGAGAAGCAGCAACTTCAAGGTACGGGACAATGTACTATGGGCCATGACATCCCCCGGACTTGGAACCCGGCACTTACAATGGCGAACCGTGGAATTTGAAGCTCTGGTTCTGGGAATTGAGTGGGAGATGTACGTACCTTCAAGGTACGGTAGATACGGCAGACAATGCACAACGGCTCCGAATAGGGAACCCGGTTCTAAGGGTTACTCATGGAATTAGTGGCTCTGGTTCTGGGGATGGGGTGAAAAGAATTGTTTTTAAATGATATTATTGAAGGATTCGTCCGTCTACGATGCGGTCAAGCAGTTCGAACAGCTTTCCAATGTAAGTTGTGTTTCACGATGTAGACAAGTGTCCTTGTAGTTTTAAAGGAGGTGTCCCACGAATATCTGACTAACTGAGTTCTCGATGTGAGCGTGTGGGTCGTGGCTACCTGATAACACTTTCGAAACTCCTATGTTTTCAATTTTCGTTTGAACTGAGATATGAGCATTTGGCTGCGTTCCAAGTGACCTTGCGCGCGCAGGCAACGAGTGAGAGAGCGTGCGAAATGAGGAGAGCGCGCCCTCTCATTCCTCACTTTGCATAGTCGCCCGCGCGGTTCGTGGGACGCCTTCTTTAAATAAAATAATTGTGACTGCGCTTTGACTAAAACAACAAAAACAACGTCTCTAGATGCCATCTTTGGTAAAGACACCAACCCATTGATGATATCGTAATCCATTATACCTACCGTACTCCTCCTGTCTGCAGATTGCGATTCGTCGACTGCAGAACGTGAAGGACGTCGCGATCGCCGAGGAATACACGGCGGTGATGAGTCAGTTTCCGATTGGCTACCGTAATCGAATTATCGATTTTTTTACGAATGCGGTATTGACGCATGGAACGCATACTGTCGAAATGATATTTTGTTTACGATAAGGGGATCTAGATAAAACAGGAGCGGCATAGATGAAACACAAAGGAGCAGGGGGGCATTTCTAAATTTTAACTTCAAAGGCACACTCACCCCAATATATTTGAGAATTCAAGCAAGTACTAATTTTTAAAAAAATTAAAGTTATAAATTTCCAGGACGACTGACGAATCGGATCGTGTCGGACAAGAACTGCGCGCCCGAAGGGTCAGCCCAGGCAATCTGGAGGGGCGATGAGGAGGCCAGGAATGGTAGGCTACGCTCAATTTTTGGCCTACCTCAGACTTTCTTTGTATGAATAGTGTAAGCAACCCCCGCTCCTACTGTTTAATAAAATCTGCTGAAAAAGTCAGTAAAATAATTTATTTCTCCACTAAATAACTTCTCCACTTGTAAGCACACGATTCAGGCCGACACCCCGCCTCGAAGCGGCCTAAGGAGGAGGAAGTGGAAGACATTGAGGAAGATGAGGGAGAGAGGAAGAGGATGAAGATGGAAGGGGAGGAGGGAAGAGGGAAGACCAAAGGAGGAGATGTGGAGAGGCAGGGTGAAGGAGGGAATGAGGTGAGTGATGTTTTTTTTCTGGAGAAGTAGTGATTTACTGTCTAGGTAGAATAAGGAGATGTTATGCAGGATTTGTGAAACATAAATGCTCGACTAGCAGATTTGTGATTTTAGATTTTAGATTTTGTTTCCGTAAAATTATAAAAATATTACATTTCAAGGACTCGGCAGAGGAAGATGAGCCGCGGGCAGGGACGGCTGGAGAAGGAGTGGAAGAAGAAGATGAAGGAGATGAGGAAGGAGAGGGAAGGGACAGAGCGGGCAGGAGCCAGCTGCCGGTGAGGAGCACGCTCGTGGCTACTGGTTAGTTTTTCATATTTGAAAAACAATTACTAGATGTATCATCCTTGAGAAATTAGCTGAGCTTTGGAGTGGGCGCGAAACTAGATGTGGCAGCTACGGGCAACTGGTGAGATAGTGAAATAATTATTGATATTTTTACGCTGATCTATGAATCCATTATCATCATTGGGAGATTAGTCGAGCTTTGAAGTGGTAATAAAACTGTGTAGGGGTTGGGGTACAGGAGACAGAAGCCAGTGAGAAACATCCTAGTGTTTTTTTTATTAAATCAGTTTCAGGCCGAGTAGTGGAGGCTGCGAAGGAGAAGGGCAAGCCTGTTGAGGAAGGGAAAGACACGGAGGGCAGTGACGAGGCGCACGCGTCGCATACTTGGTAAGAAATTGCATACTTATTCCGCATTTCATTTTATGTTTCTGTGATAACGAAAAATAATTTTAAAAAATTCCTCTGTGAAAAATCTGATAGCCTGGGCGTTCTATCGAACATTCGTCCCGCTCTCTCTTTTCGCGCTTATAACTTGTCGATCACAGAGGAGGGATGGCGTGAGTAATGGGGAGAGTATCCTTTCTAAAAAACAATCCCATTCTTTCCAGCCCCGACGAGCCGCCGCCGCAGCTGCAGCCGATGCAGACTGGAAGAAGGAGAGGAGTAGCGAGAGAGGGAGGAGAGGGAAAGAGGTGATTAATTATATAGTAAATTAAATAGAATTAAATACATGAGAAGGGTATTTGGGTGTGAGAAGATAAGTGGTTGACTGCAGAGAGAAGGTGAGGAAACAGCTGAGGCTTTTTCCTTGATTATGAATGGCTTCTCGTGGAGTATTGGTTTAGGGGAGGGAATGAGGTTAGAAGGAGGGAGGGGTGAGCAATTTATTAAATTGCATGGAAAGTAGTGTGATAAGTCTATTTAAGTATTTTTGTTGTGACGCATTGATCGACTGAAATTTTTCGGATGATTAATGATGCTGTGGAAAAAGTAAAAGAGAGAAGTTGATTTTAGCGGATGGGCGAATAAATTTATTATTTCAGCACTCCCCCCGTCGCCGTGCGCTCCAGATCTAGTCGAATTCAGGCAAGGAAGGAGCGAAGTGAGTGCGAAGCCGAAGGGAAGAAGGATTGAGTCAGTTAGTGATAGGGAGTACGGTAGATACGGTAGCCCCTTGGTCCCGATCGACGTGTATGTAAATCATGTTCTTATCCCTACAGTATGCTTCGATTTTGACACGCTTAATCTTTGATCTCAGTGCTAATTTCTGTAAGAAATGTTCGTGGTTTTTTTGTAATTTATAAAATAATTATCAAATGAATTAATTGTATTCTATCTTTTCTCAGATTGGGATAGCGTCTCTTAGATAGTTATTGATTGTCCCTGCCTAGTCAGAGCAACAAGAGAACATTTGAAAGTGATAGATGCGTGCTGCAGTCTTGCAGCCCACTTTTCAACGCGTGGTTTGCTCCACGATTTTTGCTCCTGAAGTGTAGCTCTCTTCCATCTTTTCGATTTCTAGTCAGCAAGAGAAAGCGAGAGAGCGTGCAAAATTGAGAGAGTCTCGCTCCATTCTTGGGATATCCCCTTGACTTCTTTCCGACGCTAAATTCTCGGTTCACTGATTTCGCTCCATTCCTTGCTTCCTTCACTCCTTTCCACACTAGTAGCGTGGTCCCGGGCACCCACTCTTGGTTCCTGGGCCCAAACCAGCATGCCCCATCATCATCATCACGGCTCCAACGGGCTCACCCTCTCGGTGCCGAATCTATCGGCGATCAGACAGGAAGGGAGAATCTGTAACGTGTGTAGGGTGAGACCTCTCATCTCTCGTATTTCATCAAGAAGATCGTTCACACTGGCCAGGACCATTCTGCAGGTATGGAATCCCGGTTTTTCCCTTTTTCTAACTTCGCAGACTTACGCCATTTTGCATTCACTCTAGCCGGTCCTGAGGCGTTAAAAACATGAAAAAGTGGTATCTTTAACGGAAAACATGACAATTTGAAAAAAAAAGTACAGGAAATGTAACGATAACAATACGTGTGTCTCGAATGGTTCGCATCCTGTTTATAGTATCGCTATTCCGAGTATCATCTACTCGAATCATAGAGTCTAGACTCCTAGGTAGGCCTGTCAGGATAAAGAAGTTGTTTCTTCTTTCAGTGAGACAGTACAAGGAATGATGAGGGCTTTTCTTCATTTGTCAACCCTAGTCTAGACTCCTAGGCAATGTCCCTTTTTGAATCATAACATAGATAATGGAGTGCTTGCAAGCCCCGCCCTTTTCTGTCTGACTCCGCCCCTTTCTTCTTGACCACGCCCCCTCTGCAGGACATGTTCTACTCAGTACTGGAAAGGTTTCCCGCCGGGAGAATCGTCGGAAACATGCTGGAGACGGGCGGCATCAGGAGCCTCGTGTGAGTTGTTACTGTTGGGGTACGGTAGGGGAAGGGAGGGGGGCGGTAACGAGGGGATAAGTTAGGTTACTGTAATCTTCTAATCTTCAGGCTACTCATTAAAAATTTAGTCTTTGAACTGCTCTTGAAGGCCTAATTTGAACTTCACTAGGGACACGGTAGCGAGGGATAAGGTAAGCCAACGTGCTTTATATTTAGCACTTTTGAGGAACGGTAGGTTCTGGGATACGGTGGTCGGTACAGTGCCTACAGTACCCCCATTACAGTAATAGACGTCGGCTGAACGCGTGGAGCGATGAGAGCGGGGAATCGACGGACGATGAACCGTATGAGGACGAGTTCGAGAGTCTCCCTTCGAGGTACGGTAGGGGGATACGGCAGCTATCATACAATTGATCAAGAGACGCCGTAGATGATACTAGGCAATCACTGTGCGATTTGAGCATTTGTTTTCTAATAAAGTGAACTTGCCTTCGAGATTGGTTTATAAATTTCACCAGGAGGATAATCGGTTATCTGTATGATTGATCCTTGAATCCTGCAAACGCATGGTGATTGGTGTGGGAAAAGAGAGACATGCGACTCTGTTTCCGCCTTTCTGTAATGAACCAGGGAACCGGTCATGCCAGTGTTCTTTCCGGGAAAGGGGCATGGAGACAGTGAGAGAGGAAAGGAGAGCACAATTTAGAGTCGGTGACCAGATATCGCGGGGGGGGGGGGGGGACACGCGAAAACATTCTTGGAAGGGTTTCATTCTAGAACAAGTACCGGATAATTTATTTTTTTCTAAAGTGTGATGATCTGACTTTACTGAAAGAACATATCCCCGAGATTATTGTGATATTGAAACCTACGTGTGCTTGGTCGAAAAATAATAAATTTAATTATAATAATATAATTATCCCAGAGTGAGCACTCAACGAAGAAAAAGAAGGGAGAAGGAGACGCTGAGGTTGCCGGAGAGCAGAGCAACGTACAGGTTGGATTAAAGGGGGATAGGCATCAATATCTGGCTAAGTGAGTTATCGACGTGAGAAGATAGACTCCTGCTACCCGATCACACTTTCGAAACTCCCATGTTTTCAATTTTTGTTTGAACTGAGATATCAGTAGTTGGCTGCGTTCCAAGTGACCCTGAAACGCAGGCAACAAGCGAGAGAGCGTGCGAAATGAGGAGAGCGCGCCCTCGAGGGGAGCTGCTGAAAAATTGAATATGGTGCTGGATATTTTATCGTGTCTGTTTCTCTATAACTGGCTATATTTTTTCGCCTGCCAAACCAAATACAAGTGCTTGAGAATGTCTCCGTTGAGTTTGTAGCAATCATGAAACATATATTCACCCAATCGATTGTCATGTTACCGTAATCCATTCCAGACGCTTCTCTCGCGGTGGGAGTCCACTCGAGGAGGAGTGGGTGGAAGACGAGAAGGAGTTGAGCGATATTAGTAGTGAGGTACGGTGAAATATCTATTTATGAGGTACGGTAGGTATGGTAGAAATATCAGTTGTTGATTAGCATGGCTACGGTTGGTGACTAGATATTGATTTTTTTGATTATTTTTAGATTGATCAGTTATCGATTGACTACCATATGCCAATTACCGTACCCTCAGGTGATCGATCTCGAGCACCACGTACGCGAGGAGTGGGAGTTGAGAAGGGAAGAGGAGCGGAGAGCGAGGGCCGAGTTCGACCCCGCCCGGGGCAAGCGACTCATTGCCAAGTTCCTCGAGACGGTAAGGATTACGGTATTATCGATTTATTGATTAGTTAGGGAATTCTGGTAGATTGCTTCCGTAGATCACCCCAATGAAGTGGTGTATTCTATCAAATCAAGAGACTGACAATTTCGAAAAAGGTGACTAGAGCGCCTTGAGTTTCACAGGGTAATAATGGTCCTTTCTTCATTGTGTTAGAAGATATACAGTACGGTAGGAAGGGATACTGTGGCATTATCTATTCGATTTATGAGTAGAGTTAACTACAGTTATTTCGTAGTACGGTTTGTGCGAGAATATCGATTGATTTATCGATTTATCGATTGCAGAAGTGGAAGATCACCGATCGCGTCTCGTACACGATCGAGTTCATGTGTCTGGTGACGCTGCCCGGCACGGAGAGGTGCGATCTTTGATCTTTGGTCTTTGATCTTTAGTCTGTGATCTCTAAGTCCTTTCCCTTGGTCTGCAGCAAGGTGTAGTGTTGGGAGATTGATCTTTGATCTCTCACTCTTCCCCTTTTCCATAGTCTCTAGCGGTGCCTAATGGTTAGGTAGGGTGTTGGGAGAATGATCTTTGATCCTTAATCTTGTTTGATTCAGGTACAAGTACTGCACCAAGTGGAGCAACGGCTACATTAGCTCGTGAGTTTTTCTCTTTTTTTGATTGTCGGGCTCTCTCATTTTTGCAAGCTCTCTCACCAGTTAGACAGCGTAAGAGTTCAAGGGGATTGGGGAGGTCAGGCCTCTTAAAAGGCTGAAATAGGAAGGAAAACAAGAAATTGTGAGGTATTTATATGTACCAGAGGTTGTGCGGGACTTGTTTGGGAAATATCAGAATTCTAACAAAATATTTTGTCAGTTATGTTGAGTTTCACGGATTGCTCTTATTGCGAAAAGAGGAGCATGTGGCAATACACTCTTGGCTAGTCGAAAATAAGAAAAATTTTCTATCCTTGCGCCATAAATAGTGGAACGGCCCATTTGAGGGAATTAAACTGCATAGGCTGATCTTTGATCTTTGATCTCTCCACAGATACGTTTACTTCAACGTGGACCTCAACGAGTCGTCCAAGGGCGTGAAGAGCCTCGCCCTTACCTACACTTTTCCCAACAATAACTCGATTCAGAGGTACGAGTTGATCTTTGATCTTTGAACTCTGGTCTATCTATCCAACACGGTTTTTCGCTGATCTGAAAGCTCGAGTTATTCTGGGAATTGAATAGAAAAAATGCCTTGTCATCCCTGATGTCTGGTCTCTGCCAGGATAAACTAGAAAGTAGTTGATCTTTGATCTCAGGGAGAACTCGAGCCCGGACGAATTCAACGCATTCCTGCGCCAGTTCGACCACAATTGCGACGTGAAGCATCGCTGATTGATCTTTGGCCTCTGATCTTTTGTCTAAATAAATAATCCTAATTACTTTACAATTATTGTATTGCCTCATCCTTTGTCGTTGATCCGCAGATAAAGTGTCATGAATATTCTGATTTGATGAGTTGTGGAAAGAGTCAAAAGAATCTCAATGTTGTATCTGTGCTAGTAATGGAAGTGGTGGAGAAGTATAAAATTGATATTTATGCCAGCATGCCTTCTTCAAGAGAGACAATGTAGAATAGGTTCTATGATTGTTCGTCTCTGAATTGACCCCTTTGAGAAGTTCTCTAGTGAATATAATCGATCTTTGCTGTATCAAGGGACTCTCCCTCTCCTCCCCAGTCAATTAGCATAGCGATTCTGCCCTCTGGGACCATCATTATAAGACTCGAATCTAAATCCAGTCCGGGTCAGACCCTCCCTAGAGCTTACCGTAATTTTTGGCAAATGCCGGCTCCGAAATTCCATTATTTTCCGGCTCTGCTCTGAATATCCAAACTGGATCCTAGAAAAAAATATCCAATCTCGATCAGGAGTTTGGTCGAGTATTTATTTTTAATCAAGTATTTATTTTTATTAATATATTTTAATTAAAGCATTTTAATTAATGTAATTTATTTGCATTATTTTTATTTAATTTATTTTTTAATTCTATTATTTTTCAAACTATGAAAGTTCTGAAGAGATAATGTGCCATTCGTCCTACTGAGAGAAGAGGGAAAATAACTGAAAAAGAGCCATCATCCGCCAACCGAATCGGTGACTCGAGTCATCATAGCGACAAAGCAGGCCAACCCTTTCACACTAGTGGCATGATGTGCGCTACTCTTTCGACTCGAATTGTAGACAATGAAAGAGTAAATGAAAGTGAACCAAATAGATGAGGGATGATCTTTTGTAGTCCATCCATCACCAAATCCATCCCATTTCGACTCCACCCCCCCCCCCCCCCCCCC
>LS488930.1:190245-247837 GCA_900490705.1 Pristionchus arcanus | reverse complement strand
AAAATCCACTCGCGAGTGCCTTTGTTCGACCCTTCGAACCCGCTCTCTGAGTGGCGAAAGAGCGAGAATGAAAGGGAGGGGAGAGCGAGCGAGTCGAAATTTGAGTGAAAAACAACTCGCGAGTATTGCTCGAGAGCACCGCTCATTCGCGAGTAAAATGTGGGAAATTGCTCGCGAGCAAAATCGCTCTCGAGTCAAATTTACAGAATTGCTCGCGAGCGCCTTTGTTCGCGAATTGATTTTTCATTCTTGCTCGCGAGTGTCGACTAACTCGGCATAACAACACTACTTGTCATTTATCGATCGAATATTGTGCTTTAACTTAAAAGGCCGCAACTTTTGTTGTTATATGAGCAAAATAGGTCCCATGGCCTACCACCACACCAAAAATGCAGCGATTTCATAGGCGCCCACGTCAGACATCGTCGAAAATAGGTTTTCCAAGCTTCGGCATTATTTATGCGTTGACTATATTCGATTATATATGCAGATTAGCTATTTAAATTACTTAATTAATGAAATAATTAAATTACTTATTCATAGATGGAGTCGAACGCGCAGTACGCGGACAAGGACTACTGGGAGAGCAGATTCGAGAAGGTTTGAAGTAATTTTTGAATTGTGAATTTGTGTTTCAACGTTTCCTGAAACACACAGCGTTATGTCTTTGGCCAATATTATTTGGATATCGCCCAAAATATAAATACTCGTTGATCACACTCAGACATCCAGAATGTCAAGCTATTTTTGAAATGAGAATTTGTGTTTCAACGTTTCCCCAAAGGTTGTGAACCCAGGCTTCTATCAATGGGGTTTTGGCAAGCAGTTGAAATAACAATGTAAGTTGCTCATGACTAAATGGCTGTGTCGCTTCTGCCTTGGCATAGTGCCTCCCAAAGGTAATTCGAGAAAGTTTGTTTTGATCTGAAATTGTGGTGTCGTGCATCAGTGTTGATTCAAAAAAGCAATTGTCTTACATGGGAATGGTCTGAACTCACATTCTCCGATCCTAACCAAATTTTCAGGATAGACTAATTCAGGAATGCTGATTTCAAATCTGTTTTCAAAAACTGCTTCAAAAAAATTTGAAGGTAAGTTTCGGTTGGTCAAAGTTTTACACACGAAATCTGCTGCGCCATTCGCGTGAGCTATCACACACTTCTCGAGAAGCTAGAACATGAGCAGCGGTGGTGTAGTGGGGTAAGGCGCTTGGTAGGGGAGGCTGTGGTTCGGCTCCCTGCCGATGCTTTTTCTTTTGCTCATTTTTTAGCGAACTCTGACAATGTTTTTCCTATCGGAAATGTCATAATAAGAATTATAGGTAATTTAAATAGCAAAGGACGCAATAAAACAAAAATTGTAAAAAAAAATTAAACGGGCAAGGTAGTCATGATATTTGTAGTCATTAAAAAGGATAATATTCGCGAAGGAAAAGAAAAGACATGCAATATTACTCATCAATGCGTATTATGACATTTCCGATAGAAAAAACATTGTCAGAGTTCGCTAAAAAATGAGCAAAAGAAAAAGCATCGGCAGGGAGCCGAACCACAGCCTCCCCTACCAAGCGCCTTACCCCACTACACCACCGCTGCTCATGTTCTAGCTTCTCGAGAAGTGTGTGATAGCTCACGCGAATGGCGCAGCAGATTTCGTGTGTAAAACTTTGACCAACCGAAACTTACCTTCAAAATTTTTTGAAGCAGTTTTTGAAAACAGATTTGAAATCAGCATGCCTGAATTAGTCTACCCTGAATTTTTGGTTAGGATCGGAGAATGTGAGTTCAGACCATTCCCATGTTAGTGAAGTCAATAACTTGTACTTGGTCTTTGAAAAAATATTATGCTGCATCTCGCAAATTGCGTCTTGTTGATGGTTCCTTGCAATAATGTATGGGGATACAAATAGATGCCGGAAGTTCCAGTGAAAACGATGTAGTTCTGTAAACAGCAAGGGAATCTAGGCATGTACCTAGGATAGTATGTCCGAGCTCGCATGGTTCTTTGGAGGGATCAGCTTAAAATGAGCTTGTTTATTTCACATTGCCGTTTCCGAAAACAAGTAAAGGTCGTCTAGGCTCTGGTTTCGTTTTCGACAACAGTATTACGGTACTTTTCCGCTCAGGAAACGCACTACGAGTGGCTGGCGGGATTCGACTCGTACCGAGAAGTGCTGCTCAAGTACCTGCGACCGGAACAGAGGTACGGTAGGACAGAGTACGGTATCACAGGTGAAAAATAGTGATGTAGCAAAGTTGCATCTTTCACGCTTCATTGTTCGTACAACTGTAAATTTTGTTGAGGTCTTTGATCGCAAATCGAGCCAGCAGAGAATTTGTAAAACGAAAGGCATGGTAGCACCGGAAGGGTGAACTACTCTAGGGTGCAGTTTATGTGGTCTAACAATAGAAATGCAGACTATACACCAATTGTTCTGTTGATGGCTCGATTGGGTGCATATTGCGAAGGTTATAGTGGGCTGAAGGATGCCGGAAGCAATCCTAGAAGAGGAAATGGGTGATCTTTCAACCTTATTCCTTGATGTGAAAAATGTTTCTCATTGACAGAGGTCAGCGGAAGCGAAAATGTGTATTTTATTTTATTTTTCTAACGTAGTTATTTCCTCTTCTTTTTTTTGTTATATACAGCCCAACGAATGCTATCAATCAATGAAGTAGTTGTTTGAAGTTGTCTGCATCATGAAACATAAATGGTGCAATATGTTTGCTCTGTGGTTTTTTTTAGCACGTTTGGCCTCATTATTAGAAGTTGCCGAATGTATCGAATGTATCTGATCTTTGTGTGAGGAGTCTTGAGGAGTGACTCGGTGTTTCAAGAAAAGGGAGTGAGTTGACGGGCCAAGGAAGTGGCCTGATGAGCGGAAATGGCTCTGATCTCTCAACCCTTTTCCGTTGACGCAGAAATGTTTCTCGTTGACAAAGGTCAGCGGAAGAGGAAGCGGATGAAATTGTAGAGGAGATCTCTGATTTGTTTTTTTTTCGTATGCACCTGAAGTATCCATGCGCTTAAATGGGGGGGGGGGCAGGAATTCAGCGGTATTGGGTTTTTTTCCGAGAAGAACAAGCAATCGAAACTGTCGATGGCTCCCTGGTGATAGCAGGATGGTGAAGCGGGGAATCGCATAGTACTATTTTTTTGGAATTTTTCTTGCTTCTGGAAAGCTTATCGGCGCTTCTTGAAATATCCTTGGGATAAGAAATCGCCGAAACATTAATGCCGCGACCAACGTTCTAGGTTTTATATTTAAAACGCGGTCTGCGTAAGAACGTCGGGATCCGGAGCGGATGTGGCACAGTACCTCAAAATGCTCCAATCGAGCTGAAATTTTTTGTGTGTACTCCCTAGGGGTGGGATACACTTCAGCCAAAAATTTGGCTTCAAAAGTTGATCTTTGATCTTTGAGATCGAAAAATTTCATCTTCATTTTACCCCCTCATGTGGCACACCATTCGATAGAGCATCAAAAGTTATGTCTTGAGCCAAGTTTTCGTAACCCTAGCACTTTTGGTTTTCGAAAAAATCGATAAAATGTGGAATTTGCATGTTTTTATTTTTTTCAAAAATTTTTTTCGAGATGTTCCAATGGATTCCACCCCCTGGAAAGTTTACATTATATGTAACAATATACGAGGAATCCAATAATAAATATGCCGAGTCGGTACGACATACCACACCATGACTTATTTTCAAAAAATCTAGCATGCAATCGTCGACGCGGGTTCGAATCCCGCCGGCGACTTTTCTTTTGCCGAATTTTATTTCGACCCAAAACGATGTTTTTTCGACTTGAAATCACTTTTGATATGTTAGTAGGTTATATTAACGACGTTTTGCCACTTTTCAAGGGAAATCATGATCATTCCTCGACTTTTTTCACATAAGGGTCCCCCCTTATGTGGAAAAAAACAGGTTGGGGTCATGTCAAAATCGAAACTCTAAATCGAGATTCTTTAGATTAGACGGTCTGAAAATCAGTTTTGTAGTATCATAATTGCCATTAGCCATGAAATTTGGGTCAATTTCGACATGACCTCAACATGTATTTTTCACATAAGGGGGGACCCTTATGTGAAAAAAGTCATCGAGATGAATGATCACGATTTGTCTTGCAAAGTCGCAAAACATCGTTAATATAACCTACAAACATATCAAAAGTTATTTCATATCGATAAAACATCATTTTGGGTCGAAATAAAATCCGGCAAAAGATAAGTCGCCGGCGGGATTCGAACCCGCGTCGACGATTGCATGCTAGGTTTTTTGAAAATAAGTCATGGTGTGGTATGTCGTACCGACTCGGCATATTTTTTATTGGATTCCTCCTATATTGTTACATATAATGTAAACTTTCCAGGGGGTGGAATCCATTGGAACATCTCGAAAAAAAATTTTGAAAAAAATAAAAACATGCAAATTCCACATTTTATCGATTTTTTCGAAAACCAAAAGCGCTAGGGTTACGAAAACTTGGCTCAAGACATAACTTTTGATGCTCTATCGAATGGTGTGCCACATGAGGGGGTAAAATGAAGATGAAATTTTTCGATCTCAAAGATCAAAGATCAACTTTTGAAGTCAAATTTTTGGCTGAAGTGTATCCCACCCCTAGGGAGTACACACAAAAAATTTCAGCTCGATTGGAGCATTTTGAGGTACTGTGCCACCCCCTCCTCCGCTCTTACGCAGACCGCGTTTTAAGTATTATTGTAATAAATAATATTCGCAGGATCCTGCACATTGGGTGCGGCAGCAGCGACCTCTCCATGCGTCTGTACGAGCTGGGATACACGAACATCGCGAATGTGGACTATTCGGAGGTATACGGTAATTTTACAATTTTGAGCACAATGAAACGCATGAATCCCTTCCGCAATGAGTGATTGTATAGGTAGTCAGTATTGGTATACACTGAAAATCTGTTGATCACCGGGATAAACGAGCTGGGATACAATAACATCGCGAATGTGGACTACTCGGAGGTACTGTAACTGATATGGGGTGCTTGTTCTACAAGATCTCGTTGAGAATGGTGTACAAGTCGCTACTGTGGATTACTCTGAGATACGATGAATTAATGAAATTCGCAATACTGGTTCGCTCTATATAGTTAGACTGGGAAACATGAATGTGTTAGCCTCTGGTATTATTCGGAAGTACTGCATTTTATTTTATATTTGTAGCCGATCAGTGAAAGTATAATCGGCGCTGACGAAATTTATTGGCAATTTAATGTGCTGTGAAGCGGAAATGCGCATTGTGCAAAAAAGTGATTATCTTGGCGTTAGTAGTAATAACACATTGTTGCTATGTGCTTTATTTTGTTGAAAGCGACCTCTGAACATGTAACTGCTAGCCCGGAAAGGGCCACTCGGTGTGTTGTATCCCATGACCATACGCTTCCGGGAACTTGTTGTTGACCAGGATTAAGAAACAGGGATGTATTCACGAGAATTATCGCTGGGGACTGTTGAAAGGGTCGTTCAATTAGCCAAATCTTAAGGAATGTAAGAAAAGAGGCGTCGATCTGCGACCTTTGCTCCTTTCATTCACTACGGTGGTGAATCGTCTTGCGCTGACGTCTTTTCTCCCTGATTCATCCCTTTTCTCCGCTCTTCGTCCCTGTCAGAGCAGAAAAGGAAGGGCATTGTGAGATCTATATAACGAAATGTTTTGAAAATTTTCGATCGTCTTTGTCCGATCCCCAACAGCCGTCATTCCTTTCCAATTCTCCCTAGAAACCAATCTCGATACGATAAGTGATCAATTCATGCAAATCGCCCACCACTCTGCTCTTCTCGCATTGTTTTGAGTGTAGAAAGAGGGAAACAGATGTCATTGACAAGCACCCAGGTGCGAATTGAATAGGATTATAGCGGCTGAGGGATTATAGAAGCGGTCGGAGTTTAGTCGAGAGAGTTCATGCGGATCACCGTCTCATCATTTTACGTGCTCTATCGCCACTCTGACCGGAGTGAGAATGTGAAATGTGGAGACGATTACCCGCATCTCGAACTATACAGAGAGGAATTGTGAATGTAAACAGTATCAGGCGTACTGAAAATATTCTCCTACAAGCACTATGTGTTGTCGAAAAAAGGGCTCGCCGGTGTGAAATGTGGATAAGCTGAGGAAAAGGATATCCTGAAATGTGAATGAGGTGTAAACAGAGGAAAATATAACCAGACCGATAGTTTTGCGGCAACGGGGGACTAGCTATTGCTGTAAATTCAGAAATTTCTGAAGAGGAACTATTGGGTTTCACCTCTATCTCTTATCCCCATTGCGCAACCAATTGCAGTATTCCGTTCACATAATAGGAAAATTATAATATAATTATTATTGAGTTGCTGAAAAGCCTGTGCAATATTTTACCATAAATCCTTGATGTCAAAATGCTTGATGAATCTCAAAAGCATAAATCCAATCCATATCCCCTCCATTGAAGACCCTGATCGCCTCTCGACGACAGACGCACCCGGAGATGGCGTGGATCTGCGATGACATCACGGAGCTGGCGGAGATCGAGGTTTGATCTTTGATCTTTGTTTTGCAAGGTTTCTCGAGCACTAGAGTGAGAGAACTGTAGAATCTTCGCTCGAGGTAGTGCGTGGTAATTTGTTATTAGCTTGCCGTGTTTGATTGCCAAAGATTGTGCTCTTTGTCCTGTTAAAGGGACCCGGTCACACAAATGAAGTAAAATTGAGAAAAAAGAGCCGATTTTTCTAAGATTAACTAAAAAACCGCATATTTTTACGATTTTTTTGAAAGGAGTTATGATTTTTCAAAGTTAAACATTTTGGCCGTGCGCCCCCGCATACTGTATTTAGCGGCGCTAAACACAGTATGCCGGGGCGCACGGCTAAAATTTGCAACTTTGAAAAATCATAACTCCTTTTAAAAAAATAGTAAAAATATGCGGTATTTTTAGTTAATCTTAGAAAAATCTGCTCTTTTTTCTCAACTTTACTTCATTTGTGTGTCCAGGTCCCTTTAAGAGGAGTAGGGAATTGGACAGTTGTTTTCTGGCATTTCAAATTATGCAAGGAACAGTTGCGTTTCACCACCAGCACTTGTACCTCTAGTAATGCTGTGTTCAGTATGAAGTCCGCTGCGTTTGAAAAAAAAACATAATCTTGTTCTCTATATATTTATATAAATAAGAAATAGTTTTAATAATTAAATAATTTAATTAATTAATCAATCAGGATGCAAGTTACGACGTCGTGCTGGAGAAGGCGACGATCGAGGCGTTGTTGGTGAAGGAGAAGGTGAGAGTCTCATGAATTAGCGAGTTTCAGGGACAAGTTAAAGACGTCAAGCGATTTTGCAGTCGTAGGACAGCGCTAGGAGATACTCACCGGTATTTCTGGCTATTATGTCAGTGACTGTTTTCCTGTCTGGTGAGAGAGTAGGGAATAATTATAGAAGACAAGTTCGAAAGAAAATCGAGCTAGAAAAATATGAAATCAGAGGCAAGGTACAGTTGTGTTGCACTGTCCTTACATGGGTCGGTAATTTTTGCTGATTACAATTTTTCATCGATTCGCGATAGAAAAAAAACAAAAATATGAAGACAAGGAACAGGTGTGTTTCATCGTCCATACGAGTGTGGGCGATCAACTATTTTCAATTATTCTTTTCCTAGCTTTTCAAAAGAACTCATTAATTCGAATGCGAGGTGCTGTTTATGTTTTTAGTGGGTTATTCAACTAGTTGCAATTAGTATTCTCGCTGGTCATATAACTAAAACAAATTCGAAGGTGTAGTACAGTTTCATCGCTCGCACGAATGCTTGCAATCCAGCTGAATTTAGTGCATCATCTTCTTGTACTTCAAAAAAAATCTCTCATTGAAAATTCGAAAACAAGGCGCAGTTGAGTTCCACGTCTTGCTCATTATACCGGCAATCCTGCTGGGTGCAATATGACAACGTCATTTGTCTTTAAAAAAAAAAAAATTTCGAAATAGATATTCCGTCCAAAATATATATTAAAATTATCTCATTTAAGAGCTCCTGGTCGCCCTCCGCCTCCGCCCTCTCCACGCTGGACGCCGTGTGGAAGGCGATCGACCGAGTGCTCAAGGTATCGAATTTATAATTGATGTTTCCTGTAATTTTAAAAATACGGAAATGTAAAGCGATCAATTGCCACTGTAGGGATTGTTTACCTTGAAAATGCTGTTTCACATTTGCTTCATTTTCATCTAGAGAAGCGAGAGATAATGCGAAGTCGAGAGAGAGCCAGGCAATCAATAAAGCCAATAATTACAGCCATCCGGCGTCTTCCTGTCCATCTCCTTCACGCAGCCGCACTTCCGCGTGCCCGCCCTCCTGCGGAATCCCAGCTGGAATGTTGAGGTACGGTAGGATTGATTATTGATTTTTCTTTCGTAACGATGAAGATAGTGTAAATTCCTATGGATAGGGGCACGGTAGTTTAATGTCGCGCAAATTTGGAAATTCGTTCAAAATAGAGAAGGTTTAGTTTTGTTTCACGTTTCTTCTATGCGTCGGAAGTTCACCTCAAATCAATGGAGATGGAGTCTTCACCTCAAATAATCACCACTATACAAGAAATATGGCGCTGTGTCAGATAGGTGCTGTTGAAGAACTTCTCATGACACAGCTAAATTTATCAGAAAAAAAAAGTTATTCTGAAAATTATTGAAGGGTGGTGTTGTTAGGTTTCATCGGCTATACATAGTTCTGGATTTCAACAAGCACTAATCTTGTTCGGCCTCGCGACTGAAAAAAATAAAAGAGAAATTCCTGGATGGTTTTTTTTATCTCTTACAATTAGATGTTGACCAAAAAATTTGAATTATTCTATTTGTCGCCAGTGCAAACACATCCACTTAGGCACGCGTCACATTTGTCTAGTCCCCATCATCATTTATCTCTTTCCTCTTTTTTCCTGTCGCATGCCCGGAGGGGAAATAGACTATCTCGAGTGTGGAAGTGTGCTGATAAGATTCTAGATGACGGGAGATTGCGCAGAAAAGTGACTACAGTAATCGCTCGCGATCGCGGACTGATTTATTAACCATGGACTACGATTCAGACGTATTTTGTTTAGATCAACAGGACATCAATATCAATGAAAGCATCGCACCCAAACTCGAAAAATATTGATTGTAGTTAAAAACTACCGTATCCCCATCTACAGTAATCCATTCCAATCGCAGACTGACTCCTTCGGCGAGTTCTTCCACTTCTTCGTGTACGTGTGCAGGAAGGGCGAGGATAACGGAGCGATGATGGAGAGGTACGGTAGACAGCTGATCGATAATTGATTGCAATTACTGTAGACTTTTATTCGAAAATGCATAAAGACTTCGCTGAAAATAAATGTGAAATGCATTGGTTTCCAATCGATTCTTTTATCTATTCCTGCTGGGGAGTGAAGTGTGGTTCTATTGGGTGCAAGTAGCATACAATCTAGCCTAATCGTTAATCGGCATCAATTGCAGGTACGCTAAGATGGCGCCCGACTGGCTGCGGGACGCGACGGAAGAGTAATCGATAGAATCACCTATCCTAAGGCTACAGTACCCCACCCCGATCGCAAACTGACTTCTTAGTACTGTGTGATGCATAGGGCGACCCCTCTTGTTTTGATTCGCTAATTACCGTATTCTAGGAATACAGTAACCCACCCCTATCGCAAACTGATTTCTTTGTACTGTAATCGATTACCGAACCTTTGTACTACAGTAGCCCACTCCTATCGCAAACTGACTTCTTAGAGTGTTCCTTTTGGTTCCGAGGGCGGCCCCCTCTTGTTTTGAATCGGCTATTTATATCTTCGTTCTGTTTTCCGTTTGTTTTTCTCCGTCAGGGAAGAATAGGTCACCCATTGATACGCGACCTGATTCATTTCTGCCTTCGTTATTCACCTTTTTTTCGCCGATTTATCATGGTTTTGAGCAATGTTTTAGGTGTCTCTCGATTTCCCGTAGTCTCTAGGCATAGTAGGTGAGAGAGCATGCGAAATGGAGAGACTTAGAGTATTCAGAGGTTTTTGAACGTTTTCTTCCTTGTTGTGTTTGGTTGTGCATTGTTCACCGTAGTTACTAAGAGACTATAAAATTTTTGTGTCTGTCTGTCAGTCCGTATGTATGTGGGTATGTGGGTATGTATGTCACGCTCCTGAAATTGCCCGAAATCGCCCTTTTCGCTCGTTTCCAAGCCTAACTCCTTCAGCAAAAGACTTGTAGTGAAAAATGTTTCCAAAAAAAATCGATAATTGATTTCGTCATCACTATGCAATATTCCGTTTTTCGCGTAGAACTCGCCTCAAACTAAACCAAATTGATCATGTAATGAACCAAATGTCTCGTCATGAAATTCTCGAAAAAATCAATAACCTATTTCATCATCACTATGCAATATTACGTAATGATGATGCAATAATTCGTTTTTTACTCCGTTTTCGCCGGGAACTCGACCAAATCGATAGTTCGTGCCACCACGACTGACATAACCGAAAGTTTCAAAAAGTCGATGGTCAATTTCGTCATCACTGTAAAAGAAGAAAATGGTACTTAAAAATACGCTTTCACGCTTGCGGAAGGCTCGTGAGGCCGAGAGCGATCCGAAAAAAGTTGGGATGGAGCCACGAAGTGGCTCCATCCCAACTTTTTTTCGGGTCGCTCGAGGCCTCACGAGCCTTTCGCAAGCGTTTGCAAATGACTGGGATAAAACCTTAAAACGCTACCCGGCGATACCTAGCGAACGAGCGAGCGCAGCGCTATTCACCTAAAAAAATAAACTTAAAAATACACTTTCACGCTCGCGGAAGGTTCGTGAGAAATAGTGCTTTTGCACATGACTGGTTAAGCGTTGCGAAGCGTTTGCAGATGACTGGGATAACCCGGCGACACCTAGCAAACGGAGCGAGCGCAGCGAGCGTAGTTTGCTAGTTGTTCGTTGAGTAGAATGAGGTCAGAGGAGGATAAAGATGCTACTGATCTATTCTTGTTTTATTTTACCTTATTTTTGTGGCCATTGCGTTTTTTTCAACCGATTTCTTCTTGATGGCAGGTTGCTCGCCGATAAAAATAAAGGCGCTCCTGATCAATTCATTTTTCGATCTCCATCTGATCTCTCTATTTTCTTATTTGTCTTTCATTTTTGGTAGATCGCCAAATTTGACCAGGGATAAGTGCACCGGATCTATCTTTTCACATGTGCGTTATGTTTTTCGTAAACACTATTTTCTCCTAATGATTGATAGGCAGATCAGCGAATAGTTTCAGTGCAGATGAGGAGTCAGCGTGATCTCGATCTACCCTTGTGGTGTAAAACATTGCACGTGTGCTGTAAAACGTTTCCGCCCCATATTTTGTTCGCATATCACTTGACATGAAGTCATCACCAAATCGCCCAATAGTTCCAGTGAGAATTACAATATGAGTCAGGACCACGAGGTGGATCAACATCGTTCAGAAAAATAGGTAACTAAATGTTTGGAATGACTCAAGTATTTTTGTGAGGTACCTATTCTTAGAGGAAGAGAAGGAAGTTACGTGATTTCTGCATGACTCAGATTCCCTCGTTCAACGGCAATGTTTTTTCAGTTCAACAACAATAGTTCAACAGGAGGGTGGGGCATAGTTCAGATCTAGTTCGCTCGCTTGTTTTTTTGATCTGATTGGTCGCCGGGGGAATCTACTTCCTGATACCACTTATTCTGTCGTCGACTCTTCACTTCGCGCACTTTCTTGACTCTCTGTCAGTGTTTTTGAACACTGCTCCTGATATCTCTGGCGGTTCTAATCAGCAAGAGAGTATGCGGAAGAAGGAAACAACAACTCTCTCGATGCCCAATTATCTCTCGCTTTCTCTCTGATCTACGAGAGTGCACGCGGAATGAACTGGGGGATAATAAAAGATTCTCCTCACATCTGTTCGTCGTACTGGAGATGACTCAAATCACACGAGGTGGATGAGCAATGCTCTGACTCTCTTCGTTTCCCCTGCTCTCTCGCTTACTCTAACCTGTTAGAGAGCATGCGAAATGGAGAGACACTAACTCTCCTCGTTTCCCCTGCTCTCTCTCGCTCTCTCTAACCTTCTAGAGAGCATAAGATATCGAGAGAGTGCCATTCCCTATCCAAATCCCGCCACGAGGGCAGATCAACAGCTGATTTGCTGAAGAGGAAGAGGCGATCCGTTCTCGCTCTCTCCTTTTTCCATGCTCTCTCGCCGGTTAGAGAAAGTGAGAGACAATGGGAAATGGAGAGAGACTGTCTCTCCATTTCGGGTACTCTCTTGAAGGTCAGAGAAAGCGAGATAGTATGCGAAATGAGGAGAGCGCGGCAGAGAAAGAGAGAATTTATCATCGGGTTGATTGAAATTCGTCCAACATTGTTTGTGACTCCTCTTGCAATCGAGATTTATGCTGTTGTTTATTAGGATCAGAGGGGATAACAAAAAAGTCAATCACTTGTCATGACTCTCGACTGAATCCTGTTGTCTTCATGTAAAAATTGCGAGAAAATATCTATTTCTTTCCGCGCTGTTTCCTCTTTTATGTCTTTCTCGTCTTCCCACTCGCTAATCTTGAGGATCAGAGGGGGAACAATTGATGATCATGTCACAATTAATGCCGCTAAGGTATCCCCTGTTCTTTGACTTTTCTCGAAGGCTTCTTTTCTTGCATTATTTGCATTCGCCTTACTCCTAACCTTTCCATACTCGATTCAATAATATTAGAGTAGGCTTAGGTCGCTGGGAAATACCAGATTCGTTGAACGCACAGCTCGAGTCTCTGTAATCCTGTTGACTATCATTGATCAAAGCGTTTAGGATGGAAATCAGGGAAAACCCTATGATCACACTCCCGATTCTTGTTGTCTACCACTCCACAACGCCGTTTTGCATGGGGGAAGACCCCCTTCTCATCACTCAACTCATTTCTGTTGTCAAATTGTGCAGGATGTCTCTTTTCTTCACATTTTGATCTTGCATCACGATCATGCGGCGTTTTGCATGGAAAGTAGGGCGGAAAATATTGGAAGCGCCCCTTTCGCACGTTATCTTTTATATATTTTGTCATCCCTACTCGTCAGTTGCATACATCACCGGAATAGAAATGTCATTATTGATGATTTCACTGATTGCGAAGTCGTCGTGTCTCAGATCACGATTTACAATCGGTTTCTTGTCTGAAATGTGGTGTGTAAAGTGAGAAATAGTCTAGGCAGATCAAGCTAGACAGTGTTCAACCCGTCCTATCACCGTTGTGTAATGAATTCTGCCTTATCCTCCGAGCGAAAGTGTTTACGTTCAAGTTGATTAAAACTGTAAAGGCCGTGAAGTAAGGAATAATGAAGAGTAAGCAGATCAGGCTAGACACCCTTCCCCATCATTATCTTCCCTGTTGTCTGTTGTTCGCATGCTCTATCCCGGTTCATCGGTGGTTCAAACACGCACACAGCTTTATCTCATTAGGGGCGTATTTTCCATCTATCCCATTCTCCTCGTTCATCCTTTTCTTTCACCTGTCAGAGCACAGAGAGAGCGGGCACAAGCAAGAGATTTAGACGGGGATTTCCCTTGATCCGACCATTTCTCTATACCTCTCGCATTTCCTTGCTTTATCACCGTCTCTGACCGGCCATGATTGTTTGATCCGAACCATTCGCGAAATCTGGTGTGATCTTCTAGAACCTTCGGACGGGCCTCGTTAGTGGATTTACAGGCGGAACAATGTTTGTTTGTGAATTTGTTGTGGCCGAACCTACCAGTTCACAGTAACAAAAGGGTAGTTTCGAAACTGTTGGTTTGGGTGCATCCGTTCATAATTTGGACTGGCAGAATGAAGAATCCGACTCTTCATTTCGCGTTGTCTCTTTTCGCGTTATTCTGGTAAAAGTTTCCTAGCAGGATCACAGTTGGGAGGCCCCCTCGGGCCTCTCCCTAGTAGTTTCACAGCAAAATCCTAGCAGGAACACAGTAGTAGGATCCTAGCAGATCCAATTTTGAGTTGCGTGGGGTATTGACGACCCGAAGTAGATCGCATGTTGAGCGTGTTTCCGCCTTGTGCATGCACAGCTCAAAACATGTAAATTTGATATTGCTTCCGTATTGCTTCACGAAAATATTATATTTTGGAGGGATCAATCACCACGCTGCAACAGTTATTACGGGGGGACGATGCGAAATGTGAATATTCTGCATTTCTCACCCCCTCCCCCCTCCCCCCTCCCACTTTGGCCAATCGTCTTCCTTGCTTTCCTTATCTCTAACTGCTTTTGAGATTGTGAATTGTGGTAATAGCGGAAACTTAGAGCGTTGAGTATTCCTTGATCCATTCGCGCATTTCGCACCCCTTCCCTTGGCAATACATCTTCCTTTTCCCCTAAATCCTTCTGGCTTTGAAGTTTGAGCTTGTGCATCGTGATACTATCAGTAACTTTGAGCGTGGAGAATACTCCTAGATCCATTGGAGCTATGTCATCTTTAGGAATGTAGCTATGCAGCATTTCTCACCCCTTCCCCTAGCAATACATCTTCCTTTTTCCCTAAATCCTACTGGCTTTGAAGTTTGAGCTTGTGAACTGTAACTGTAACTTCAAGCTATCGTTCGGAATGCAGCTATGCAGCATTTCTCACCCCCGCCCCCTCTGGCCAAACTTCCCGTTATCTCCCCTCTTCCTTTCTCCTACTGTCTTTCCTGCCCCCACAAACACTAACAAGTTTGGAATGACATTCAAGCTCCGCGGCGTGTGACGTAAGAAGAAGAATGAATGAATCCCCTTCTTCTCCCCCCTCTCAGACAATTAGATCAACTAGTCATTCCACTCTCTGATCTTACCTGCGCCAACTTGCGCTTCCTTTATTCTTGTATCAGAAACGCTTCTGGACTCTCGAGTTCAAGATGCTTTCTGGGAAAAACATGATCTTTGATGTTACCTGTGATTTAATCGATTCTAACTGTTTCATCTTTACGCCATCTCGAATCTCCTTGGACTTATGATCGGTATCACCCTCCCTGTCCTCCACTCTCCCTCTCTCTGGCCCAACAGATCATGAGTACATTGAAAACCGAGAGAGTCCAGAGCACCTCCCAGCACCTCCTATAAGTAGATTTGACAGGATGAAGGATCCGTTTATTCTTTACTCGTACATACTATCACACCTACCAGAGCAACGAGAGATTCGGTAGAGTGAAGAGACAATCTCGTACCAAGTCACATCTTTCCACACCTCGGCATAAGCCACTTCCTCTCCTTCCTCTCAGCCCTCTCAGCCTTCAACACTTTTTTTGCCCTTTGCAATTTCCTGTCTTGTGCTCCGATCGCTACTCTCAGCACTAGCCCGTTTCCTTTTTGAGGTGTTATTCGGAGGTTGGGATCTGGACACTCTCGATTTCGTGTACTCTCTCGCTTTCTCTGACCTGTCAGAGATATTGATCTCTCGATTTCCCGTGCTCTTTCTCTTTCTCTGCCCTGCGAGAGATCATACTATTCTAAGAGAGCGCGATCACCCTCTTTCCTCCCTTTGAAGGTTTCGGCTCTTTAGTGAAAGAATTTGGGAAACAATGGCGGTGGTTTGGATTCTTGAAAAGTTTCTATTGCCAACGACGACAAAAGAGCCGAAAGGGAAGGGATCATTTGAAATACACTAAGGAACCATAGTTGCCTTTCGGCTCGTGTCCGTTCCTTTTTTTCTAATATTTCCTCGTTCTGAACCCCTTGTGTTCAGCTGGATTCTGATTCTAAGCTAAAAAAATGTAAACGAAAATGTTATTTCCATTCCCTAAGCCGTTTAAATACATGCGATAGCTCCATTGCTTCCTGTCTGACCTGAACTTTGAACTCGCACTTCCTTCATTTTCCCCGGATTTTCAGAATCATTCCACGCGATGCCATCTTTTCAATATTTTTTGGGGACAAAATCGTGCTTCCATTGCCATTTTCTGAAATAGTTCGATTTTACTACCATCGTGAAACATATCTTACAAATTCCCATAATTAATATTGTCGCCTGAGTGATGTCTGGCAGTAGCAAGGACCGCCGTAGTGCAGCCGTAGTGACCGCCACTTCATTTTCATATTATTTACCTCGGGTATTAGTGGCTATAGAGCATGAGTTCTGAATTTCTCCCAGTCAGGGAAAGGAGGGAAATGTGATAGACAGATTACTCGTCCAATCAGAGTTCGAATATCATGCGAGAGGGCAAAAGCACTTGTTTTAGCACAAATCGTGTCAGAAAGCACAACGAGGTGCGAGCACGGATTACCAGACGAATGCATAATACGGGAATGACCCTTGGAAGATGAGAGGATGCGTCAGCCACCCTTTTCGATCAGCTTCTGATTGGCCGATGGATCCACTATTGGATCCTATTTCCGACTCGAACTCCAATCACTACTTTTTACATTCCTCCACCAGTGGCTAAGGCACCGAGCACCGTGACTCGTGATAACTATGCGCAACCCGTGCCCCCCCCCCCTCTAGCACAGACCCGAAGCTTCGCGAAGGTTCCGGTTCCCTCTCTCGCACCGCCTATACAAACCGGACGATCAGGACTGGTGGAGGGAGTTCAATGACCCTTCTATCTTTAGTAGTTCTGAGGAGGCCTTATTATCCAGGGTCTGATTCTTTCATTATCACATCTCTTGTTTCTCTGATTGACAAGATAGCAAAGATGAGTTATTGTCTTTCGTTTACTCCCACTCAAGTATCATGATTTATCACTGATTTACGATTCATCTCCACTCTCTGATATCACCACCCGTTTCTCGTTTCATTTTCCACAACAAACTATACACGTATTGCCCCTAGTCCAGCCTCCCATAAACCCTTTCTCTTAATCTTCCGAATTGTATCCAATACAAGCAAGCACTAGCACTCTCTCCATTTCACATGATCTCTCGCCTACTCTGAACGCCTGGAGAGCATGGAACATTGAGAGACGGGCAAATGCTTGAGTCTCCTCATTCTCCATACTCTATCGCCTGCTCTGACCGCAGAGATACCAGGCGAAATCGAGAGCGCGCACTATCTCTCAACCAAAGCAAATTCATTTCCTGCCCTAGGGCGATCTCGCTTATCTGGCTAGTATATTTATAACTACCGTACTGGTCCCATGAAGTACGCGCAGCCTTGTGAGAAGGGGCGGGGCTCAACGTCTTCTAACGGGCAAACAGCATTTTATTTGTGAAGAAGCATCCGATTCTGGGCGGAGCCTACTGAATTGAGAAACTAGCCGCTGAATATGAGTCGCATCAAAGTAGGTGGAGCTTGTTGAATTTCTTTTACTCACGAGAGAGCACGTTCAATTTAGAGAGCATCATCATCAAAAATGGGCGGGGTCTTGGGAATCTATCTGACAAGAAAGCATGGTCAATTGCGAGAGTAGCATCTACTCGTCCGAAGTCATCTCCTCTTTCCATAACTGGCTCAATTTTCACAGTTTCTCCCCTTTTTCATCTCCCCAAGAATGTTTCACATATCTTTCCTCTTTTCTACTCGTGATCTACCCACGATGAGAAATCGCCTTTTTTTCTCTGACCTGCTAGAGATCACGCGAAATCGAGAGAGTTTTCTCTAACCGGCGAGAGAGTACGCCAAATTGGAGAGTGGTGTAGATCAATGTCTCAATGAATTGATCTACACTCTCCCCTCGCCCCTGATCTGTTTCCACCCAGTCAAAATAGAGAACAACGCTGGGAATACTCTCTTCATTTCTTACGCGCTCTCACCGGTCAGAAAGTGTTAAAGACAATGGAGAACGGGGAGGGTCAGACAGGGCGAGAGAGCATGGGAAATTAAGAGAGTCAGAGAAGGCGAGAGTGCATGGGAAATGGAGAGAGTGAGGCAGTCAGAGTGAGAAGCGAGAAGCGTTCTATGATTTATTCGAGACGATTCTGGCTCTCAGCTTTCAAGCAGTCGACTCATTCTCATCGACTCTTATGCCATACCTCTGACAACTTTCCTATAATATTTATCGAATTATTGTGATTTTCATCAAAGAGCTTTTCGAAATTCTCGTATTCTGTTGCATTTCATATTATATTGTACCCAACGTGAAGCATATTCCAATCGCTTCTGTGGCATATTTTAGTGCCAATTCCGGCTCACACTCAGCTTTCAAGCAGTCGACTCATTGACTCTCATGCTCTGACAACTTCTCTCTTACAACAATGATGATTTTCGAATTGTTAATGTTTTACAAGAGAATGTGCAACCACCATTCCCGTATCTAGTAACCGTTTGATTTTCGTTCTATCGCGAAACATATTTCATTCGATTTTGTGATTTGAGACGCATCTAGCTCACATCAGCTTTCAAGCAGCCGACTCATTCTCATTGACTCTCACGCCATGCTCTGCCAACTTCTCGATTTTAGAATGATCTTTTTTTAATGAAGATGCGTCGCCGACATTCTCGTGTCCTAAAGCATTGTGCTATTATCTACATCGTGAAACATATCTCGTTGTTTACTAATATTTATTCGAAACTCGCGCTCGTAATTGGCTCATTGTCAGCACAGCACAGTAATGATGTCAATTCAATACCCAACACTCAGAGATAATGCCAATTAATTGACTTTTTTCCTCATTTTCCGAGGGAGTGAGCGGCCGCAAAATCAATTAATTGGGTATTGGAATTGGTTGGACAGTCTGCCTTGAGATACGATAAACTCTTGAGAGATCAGAGACGTGTCTTGATTGTGTCACCTGTTCTATTAATTTTTTTTCCAATAATTGTTATTTTGACCAGGTCCAACGATAGAATCCTCGAATCCTGTCGTTCTTCGATTTTATCACCACAGTGAAACATATCTTGCTCATTCTCATTTCTTGCCGTTTGCTCGGCTTTTCACCAAAAAAAAAGATTTAGGTGCTTCTACTATAGTTAGGGAACATTGCGCGAATAGCTCACTTACCATCTCTATTTTCTGGTCACCACTTTCCATTTTCGTACTTCAATTCTCCCCGAGCGCTTCTGTTTTGAGCTGAGCTGTTTTAGCCGGTCAGAGTAGGCGAGAGAGCATGAGAAACGGAGAGAGTCAGACATTGCATTTTCGAAATGGAGCTACAGCAGTCAACATGTAGCAGCAACGAAGACTACAGCAGTAGTCCCCTTTTCATTTCTCTGACTCTCTCTACTCCGCGCGCTCTCTCGTTGTCTCTGACCAGTTAGGGATCGCTAGAGAGTGAGAGAAGCCTCCATTTCCATTCACATCTGGTATTGCAGTCGTGGAGTCTCTTCAATTTGCTCGTTGTACGTCAAAAAGAGCAAAATAGTAGGCGAAATGGAAGAGCAGCAGACTCGCTTTTGAAGTCACAGAGGAGGGGCACGCCGCTAAATATAAGGAAAAGCACTGTTTTCCTTATTTCAATGCCGATTCTGTCACGTCCCTCACGAAAGAGCACAGTGAAATGAAAAAGGGCTACTTCCTCATACTGGCAGCCCTAATGGGGAAAAGGCATTGTTCCGATGAACGGTCTTCTTCTTTGAGGCTGTTATCATTCATAGAAGCGAGATAGTTCGAAATTATTTAAATAAAGCCTTCCCCATCGGTCCCATATCACACGCGTGGGCTGGAATAGGAACTGAAGCCGCCGGGGGAGGCACGCTAAAAACAGCATGAAAAAGAGGAAGCACTGTTCGCGGGATTTTTCCTGTATGAACTTGCCCCCGCTGGGTATTCGTAGGTTATATTCGGATATTTGCGTGGGTTATTTGAATGGGACCTATCTGTGATGCTCCTAGCCATATTTTCAATATTCTATGTTGAACACACGTGCTACGTGGGTTGCAATAGCAACTGGGCGTATTTATATAATTGTGGGTCCCATGGTGCTATTGCGATCGCAAGAAAAAGGGCTTCCCGAATGAAGAGCTCGTTCACAGCTCTCCTACCAACTAATAGGCTCTGCTATTATTATTATTACGTTCGCGGTCGTTGCTGACGATAAATTACTTTGGCCCTGTAGTACTTTGTTTTTGATTCCATCGTGAAACGCATTTGACCTCTCTAAGCGCAGAATTGAGAGATCCGGTTAACTTGTAAGGTCCCGTAATTATTGACATCTTTTGAAGTCATTATATTTCCTTCTTTATCTATCGCAGAAACTGCTTCCCTGGCATAGATGTTCAAGCTCCGTTCATTTCTTGAGTCTTTCGAGTATTCGCTGCGATCTTTCTCCGGTTAGTGCAATTGATAGAGTGTGCGAATTGAAGAAAATCAGAGAAAACGGCGAGAGAGCACGCGAATTGAAGAGAGTGTCAGAGAGTCAGAGCAGCTTGCCCCCAGGGCGAAATGCTACCTCTCTCAGCTGATCTCCCCTCCGTTCCTTCACTTTCACTGCCTTACTCTCTCCATTCCGCACACTCTCTCGCCAGTCAGAGACTGCTCAATAGTATGAAGAATGAAGAGAGTCTACTCTCCTCATATCATGTGCTCTCTCGTCGGTCAGAGAAAGCGAGAGAGCACGCGAAAACGAGAGAGTGCTCACTTTTTGTTTTGCGCGCAGCCGAACGAGTTTCGTGTGGATGCTATTGGCAGGCGGGGAAGGAGAAGCAACTTGATCTTACTCTCTTCATTTTGCCTGATCTCTCGTTTTCTCTGACCCTCGACGTAATTAAAGGGCTACCAACTTGATCTATCCTTGCTCTCTTCATTTTGCGTATTCTCTTGCTTGCTGTGGTCTACCAGAGAAATAACAGCAAGGATCGGGGTGGGACCAAGTTGATCTACCCTTTCGAGAGGGGATGACAGTTATCCCATTTTGATGAACTGCCATTCTTTTTTCATCGAAGATTGTTCATGATTCTCGACGTTTTTGTGAACTCTCGATGGAAATCTCCCGACTGCTCAAATGATGAAGGCAGGCCATTTTCTGAACCGTGTTATTGCTTTTTGATGTGAAGTTTCGATCCATTGTTCGCTGTTATTGTGAACTCTTTCGTCCTCGCTGCAGCTGACCTTTCGCAGCACATAATTAGCTAACTTTTGTCAACGCTGTCCGTTGTCAAAGCACTGAAACTGGACAGAGTATCTTCAAAAAGAGTTCAAAAGCGCGAGAAATGGATAGAGTTTGAAAACATGCCACCGTCTCATCATTTTGCATACTCTATCTCCTCTCTAGCCGATGCGAAAAGACGTATCTCGAACAAAATTAAGGGAGTTCGCTTCCACATTCCATCTTATTGTGAACTCTCCGAGCTACCTTTGTTGTGATTAGATCGACTTCGCTTCCGCGAGATTGGTCGAGAATGAGTTTCTAGCACGAGCGAGCGCGCATTTTTCGATCTGCACCTTGGCTGTAAAGCAATGGCTACTAGCTGGCTAGCTGGGAAAAAGTTAGATTGGGAATGGCAAAGAAGCAGAAAAGTCACTTGAATTTGACAAAATTCTACGTTAGTTGAGCAATCTACACGGTTGTATGCATATCGAGTTTCTCCTACGATCTCTGCATTTTTCGATCACCCTGATTCTATCGTAAGCCTAACAAGTTGCAGTTGAACCTCGATAGGTCGCAAGCTAACGCAGTTTTATGTGACAAGGAGTATTTGAGCAGAGTCGATCGTTGGCACTCCATCGAGTATAATGGCAATTTGTAAGCGATACACCCCGATTGTTCCCGACTTTTCGACTTTTGATGAGGGTGCAAGTCTACAACTTTAGTGAGCCGAAAGATGCTCCCAAACAAGAACATTCCCTTTTTTGGACTGGGTGAGCCGAGGTTGTAAGTCTATCAAATTAAATTCAAAGTACCGTACAAATGATCGAATTCACGTGCCTTTTAGACTGGGCGTGTGTAAGGTAACAAGCTATACATAGGTTGTAAGTCTGTCAAGTTTAATTGAAAGGTTGGAAGGTGGGGGAGGAGGAGGGTGCATTAGCAGGGAGGAGTAGTTGCCAAAAGAAAGAAGACGATCTGAGATGGGCCAACCTAGATACTTACTTGGTTTCATGTCGAAGAAGTTAATTTGAGCGAGTCTCTTTCTTGTATTCGGTAGCGCAGATTTAGCGAGCACAGTAGAAACATCTTCATCTTACTTCGTGCAACGACCTGTTATATTTAGATTCTTACAAGCATTTCTAGTTAAGGATTTTTATGAAATGCATTGCTAAATTCTAACCCATGACTTCGTGAGCTTTGATGACTTACGTGACTTTATATTTTTATCGTTTCCACTATGTCGCCAATTCATAAATATTCACATCATAGCGGAGTAGACATCATGTCTAGACAATTGTATGGGCCAGGGACACTAAAAGGGGGTAAAATGATACCAGAGTGATTCTGTTTCCATCATTATGTACATTTATAAACCACAAATGATACTATACCTTGACAGCCCTGGACAATTTTACGGGGCAAGGGGGGTACTAATAAAACTGCGCGAAAACACTATCAGTGGCACTGTTGATGTTGTTTCCGGTGCGCGCGCGGCCAATAATACTTGTAAACGCCCGGTCTCTGCCCCTCTCTCGCTCTTTTCTATATCAATTCCTCCTCCATTTCTCTGGCTCTCTCACTTTTCCATGCTCTTTCGCATCTCTGACCAGTGCGTTTGCTGATATTATGATGAGAGTCTCATTCGATTCAGTTCCTTTTTGCCCGCCAATCTATTGCATATAACTTTTCTTACCGTGCGCAAAATCGCGCTCATTTGTGAGGCGCGGTAATAGAGGAGGTATGTGAACCGATTACTTCCCAATCATCTCGGCGTCTCTCCATTTCGCCTGATCTCTCGCTTACTCTAACTGGCGAGAGAGCATTGAAAATGAAGAGAGTGCGCACGTTTTATTCTGTTCCCGTTCCACTTATTCAACAACGTTTCACTCTCGGAAGATCGTTCAGTCACATTCTCTCCCAATTTTCGAGTGTGATCATTGTTTAGTTCCTTCTTTTCGCCTAATGTTTTCGATTCGAGAGTTTCTCCACGTTTGAAAAGCTATCAAATTTTGGTTCGTCTACTTTTTTGATACTTTGGAACCATTTTCCGCAATAATTTATTGCGATGTTTTTAATTACCTAGTGGAGCGTAACTTCCTTCATTATTTTCGATTCACTCCCAAAGTTCGAGAAATGCCATTAAAATCTAGGCAATAATTCACCCTCTTAGTTCCTCTTAGTGTTTTCGATACTTATACTACAGTTTCCTGTGCAGTACACAATGATTTCTTCTCCATAAAGTTCATCATGCAATAAAATGTGCGCGTAACGAGGTATTTTCCTACAGTGCAAGTACCTGTTTACACGCATTTCCTAGTCTAGTAACGCCTTTGTTTAGATCTTTTCTTCCTACTAACGACAACTTTCGTTACAATGACCCTACAAGCAAGCAAGCTTTCTCTGGCCGACAAGAGAGCATACAAATCAAGGAGAATAATGGTCATTAACATTCCTACACATGCTGATTACCGGTCACCCGGTCTCTCACTTTCGCATGCTCTCTCGCCGGTCAGGGAAAGCGAGAGATAAGGTAAAATGAAGAGACGGCGAGATTACCGATGACGATAAGCCTTCTTGTTCTGACGCTATGACGCGTAATGAGCATACTCTCTGACTCTCTCAAATTTGCACGCTTTCTCGTTTTCTCTAGCCTAAAAGTTGCTCGTTATGATGCTCATTGCACCCGACAGTGATGCAACTCAGTTGGCGATCGGCGCGTCGGGTACGGAAGGCGGGTGGGTTACGGTAAGTATCGAATTTTATAGTTTTATTATTCTCACAGCTAGAATCTCTCTTCGATTAACCTATTCGCACTCTCACGCGTATTGTAGTGGATGTGAAACGTATTCCATTTTGAACTTTTACATCTATATTGGGATGGTAGTCTAAATTCTTTGTACTATCTCGTCAAGATTACCCTGCGTCTTTACGTTGAACCGAAGAGCACGTGAAATAGAGCAAGTTCGATCATACTTCGGAATTTTCGCTTCAGTCTTAGTCATCCTTGTCACCTTTGCTCTCTTCATCTTAAAGGCCCGCTTCACTTTTTCCCGGTCCTTCGCCAGATCATTTGTCCTGTGGGCTGTTTCGAACATGAGCAACGAGCTCTCCTCGTTTGTCATGCTCTCTGACCTTCTCAGACCTGTGAGAGAGCGTGCGGAATGAAGAGAGCATCTCTAGTTTCCTTTACCTTTCGCTTCTTTTTCCGCGCTTCGGGCACATTGCTCTGGCTCTCTCCGCTTTCCATGCTCTCTCGCCTTTCTATAGCTTGATCTTCAAGCTCTCTGAGATCCTCATCGAAATGAGCGCCATTTCACGCGGATCATTGGGAGGTTAGAGTGGGCGAGAGAGTGTGCGAAAGGGAGAGAGTTAGACACTGATCTCTCCATTGCAGCTATACTCTCTGGAAATGAGGCTAATCAATCGCGGAATCGCTCTGAGAGACTGAAACATTTGCCTCATTCCGGCCCATTTCTTCGCCATTTAGTCCAAGATGCGCCTGAACTTTGTCGAATCTTTTTCGAATCGATCTATTTGGCACCGTTACATCCACTACCGTAGCCCTTTCCCAAACTGTTCGCACTACAAGGTTTATTTCACATTCAGTTTCTACCACAATCAGTCTTTCCAAGAGCTTTTGCTGACATATATTCTCATGTGCACATGAACTGTTAATCGCATACCGTATGCGCTAAACGGTTCATGCGCTTTGTTTTTCCGCGCACCCTAAACGGTTTCCGAGTTATCACGCGCGCTTGCTTCTTTTGCATACTTATGACTACTGTTCCGCATACTTTACTCTCATTATCGGTCAGAGAAGGCGAGAGAGCAGGCGAAATGGAGAGAGTCTGATCAGCTTTCGATCTTATCTCCTATTTTTCAGTTGTTTGCGTGAGCTAGATGGCGGAACCGAAAATTGGCTCCTCTCTCGAGATCGTTCATTCGGCAGAAAAAAAGGCTGATTTACCGACAGACCGGCCGAAGCCGTCGTAAATTGGGGGCAGGTAGCAAATAGCACCGAATAGAACCCTAGCGCGTTTATGCCCAACTTAAGTTCGATAGTTCGACTATCAGTGCTAATGAAGTTTAAGTATTCTATTTTGTATGTCTGCAGAGCACTTCTATTGCAGTAGCGGGACTTACGCCCTTTGGTACTAGCCATGAAACGTATTTGAATTTTAAATTGAGCTGAATGAAAAAAATCATTCCTTTCTAAATCTCGTCCACCAACCTAAACTCAAGGGCAACCCAATCTGCACGTTGTGTTGATCTCTTTGCCTATTTTCGGTATTGTTTTATTGCAACAGTTACCCGTCCTCAACACGTTCTGTGCCACTTCTTCCGTTTCTTACTCTTGCTGAAACACATTCAAAGTTTCAACCCTGACATTTCCGCTAATTCAAAGTGGATAACGATATCTTTGGACGATTTTACTTTGTGGCGATTAGCTCAATCATCTCCTCTCATCCACCCAAAGCAGCCCAGGCTAGTTGAACTTGATCTAAACACTCCCCTTTCATTCCCAACCACCCAGCTCAACCCGTGCTCGACCCCGTATCTGCACGTTCATGTTGATCTCTTTGCGTCTTTGCCCAACTCCGACTCAACCCTTCCTCCCCTTCTCTCCCCACATTCGGCGGAACCGTCTAACTCTCTCCCATTTCCTTGTTCTCTCGCTTTCTCTAACTGTCAAAGGCACTAGCGGAATGGCTCGATCTAAAAAGGAGCAGATCAACCCTCTCACTTTCTTTCACTGACATTGCATTCCTTTGCGTTGCGTCGCGCGCTTCAATCATATTTTGAAAATATTCATCATCACTTTTTCGAAATCTCGTCATAAAACGTTTTGTAATAGTTTTCGATCATCCACTCCATCATTCCAGATATATTTGTTTCGCTAGTTGGACCGAAGCTTTCTGATAGCTCCATGTGAAATCGCGTTTCGACATTATTGTTCACAATTTCTCATTCCACATACATCTTGCATTGCTCCATGAAGCAATCGAGCTGATTATCCTCATTCCAGAAAATGGAATCAACCAGACCCCAGAAGAAATCCAGCGGAAAGACGCGCAGAGACAGACGATGCCTGGCCAAGCAGGTACTGTAGGCTACCGTATTCCTTTCCCATTTCAGTTTGTGATAGCTCCGCTACCGTAACCGATATTATAACTCGCGCTCAGCGTGCGATATTGTTGCTATTTAACAGAAGATGCTTTAGCTTCTCCAGTAGTCGATTAGGTCCCTTCCATACAACTGTAACATCTATGGTGTCTTCATTGTGCGAAAATGCGCACACATCCTCCCTTCCTCTTTTTTTCGAAACGGTCCATGTTTGTTTCCTCTTTTTCCTTTCAGTTTTTCATGGCCTCATATGACGAGAGAGCCCGGGAAAGCGAGAGAGTCAGCCCAACCATGCTTGTTTCATCTCTTCCCTATCCGCTTTTCCGGGGGCGCCGTTCCTTCTGTTGACTCTTTTTGCCCAAACTGACGCACATTTCAACCTGTGGAAACAAAAGGGGAGGAAACGGGAGGAAGGGGAAGAGGACTGATCAATCCCTTCATGAATCGCATCACTTCCATCACTTCCCGGATTTATCTCCATTTCCCACTCGAATGTTAGAGACGCCAATATCCGGGATTTATCATTCCACTGGAACTATTTCCTGACCTATTACCTGGAACGATTTTAATGAAAATTTATGTGTAATGCGAAATAATACAAAAATGACGCGTTTGAAATATTTCGAATTTTCCATTGTTCATGATCTTGATCTCTAGTCAGCTAAATAAAGCGTCAGAGATTGCGGATTGTGCAGATCAACCCCTTTGGCAAGATGAGGAAGTGGAGGCGCACTATTGGAACAGTTGCCATCCCCTTCTTTCCCTCCCTTGTCATTCTTTGATCTGTGCAAAGCGTGCTAGAGCGCTTCAGGGGGTGACAGCCCCTTCTCTCATTTTTTTCTATTTCGGTCGAAGAGATCAATCCTTGGCTTCTGCAGCTAATATGTCGACTAGAGTGTCGAAAATGAATAAACGAATATTCGTTTAACAGGCAAATGCACCGACATTCACAGTAGAGAGTGGGCAGAATGAAGAGAGCGAGATCACATTTCCATATTAAACGAATATTCGTTTATTCATTTTCGACACTTTAGTGTCGACAGAGAAATGAATATTTATGCTCGGTCAAATTCTCAAAATTAAAGATTCAGTGTATTCATTTCCATTCGTAGCGAGCGTGAAACTCAATCCAGTTTTTGATCTGGGAAAAATTGTCGGAGCGCTCGACGGTTCCTTTTTTGTTCCATTTTGGTTGAAAAGTGCTCCCTTCCCTTCACTTCGCCCACAGTTCCTCGACACTTCGGCATATTCATTTTGGTGGTGCTATGTTTTAATTAGAAGCCCAGTGAATATCGAAGATTCTGCGCTTCACCTTTCTCTTTCTTGCCATTGATCTGCGGAAAGCGTGCAGAAGCGCTCGAGGAATGACAGCCCTTCGGTTTTTTGTTCTATTTCGGTCGAAGAGATCAACCGTGGGCCTTTGTTGCTTTCGACAGAATGAAAATTTTTCGTTTTTTTCTCAGGCCATACAACAATACCAAATATTCCGCTCTTGTTTTGCCTTTAGGAGCCTGTGAAACTCAACTCCGTATTTGTGAGAATAATTCTTCTCTTCATTTCTTAACGAACTCGCAAAAAGCCTTCTTTTGTTCGTCTTTTTGTCATGAGTTCAAGCACGCTACATCGCACACCTGAGCGCCCCGACAACCTTTGCCCTCGTCCTTACTTCAGGTTCAGTAGAAGTTTCAAACTCCCCCCCCCCCCCTCATCTATCACCCGCAATCTTTTTCTACCTTCTCTTGGGGACATTCGAAGCGCCTGGCCATTGTTTCTAGCACGTATCCGATCTTTTGAAAGGGGCAGCTCAACAGTATCAAATTCGCATTTCGTATTGACATTCGTAGAAAGTGTGAAGCTCAACCGAATTCTAGGAATGAGAGTTTCGAAACACTCGTTCGATTCTCTCTTTTCCCCTCAATACCAGATATCCTCCATCTGATCGGAATCTCTTCTATTTATTCTCACCCCGGCAGCACTCTCAAAATATTGTTCTCAGTCGATAGATCGCCGTTCCTCGTATTACTACGTCTCTTACTTTTTAGTTGCGTAGATTTATTAGTTTTATTCATCACAAAATCGACCAAAATCACTAACATTGTGTTCTCACTCCTTTTGATGCACTGATGAAACATAACCAGAAAAGAATTCGGATTCACTCATTCTAGCAATTCTTGGAATGATCCAAATTCACGGATACCTTCTCTGAAACTTGCACCCCCCCCCTTTCTCTTCGATTCATTCTCTCCCGATCCCTTCCCGTCCTCCAGATCTCCCATCTGATTGGCATCTCCTGTTGATCACATGACTTGATAAGCTCTAACTGATAAGTGATAGCAGCCATCTGATCCCGTCCGCCCGTCTTCTATTTTACTCTCATCGATAGTCTGCCTCTCTCACTTCGCAGTACTTTATCGCTCGTCCTAATCGGCGAGATAGCATGGTGAATAATGAGATACGCCATCCTTCTCTCTGATACGATAGGGATCATGAAAGGTGAAGAGATCCCGTCCGTCGTCTCTTTTACTCTCTTGACCCTATCATCATTCCGCGAGTAAGGATCTGGGGTAATCGTAGGCCCACTAAGTTAGTGGGGATAGTTTCTGCCTAAATCTGAGCCTAAGCACTAAGCCTAAGCCTAAGCTCTTTTTCTAGGATGTCATACATGTGCTTAGGTTCCACCTAAAAAGAAATAATGAAAATCGGATTGAAAATAGAGGCGGAAACTTGAATAAATACTCCACTCTCATAATATTCATCCCACTAACTTAGTGGAATTCAAGGAAATAATTTGCATCCCACTAACTTAGTGGGCAGATATTCTTTATCCCACTAAGTTTGCGGGCCTACGATTAGCTCAGATCCTTAATGCATTCCGCGCAGTGTCTAGCCCCGTCTGACGGGGTTAGAGGTCGATATCTTTAACCCTTCCACCCTCTCGCACTGTCTGATCTTCTAGAGAGCATCCCCAACGGATAGACCTGACCAATCCTCCCATTCTTCCGATTAGAGCTCGAGAAACGACACCGCTCTTCATTTCACACTATTTCTCGTCGATCGAGCGGGCGAGTTAGCATGCACAACGAATAGACCCGACCAATCCTCCCCTTCTTCCCATCCTCGAGAGAGCTAGAATCCATTCATTACTCAAGTAAAAAGTGACAGGTTTCCAGAGAGAGAGCGTGTCCTATCAGTAGAGAAGGGGATGACTAATGCTTCTCGTCACTTCGCATGCTCATGAGTAGACAGAGATTCGAGGGGCATGAGGGATCGAGAGGGTTCACAAATCGCGATCCATCCGCCCGGACCCCTTTTTACCGACTCTCAAGCAGCTGTGAACTGGCGATGACTTGAGTGTGAGAGGAGTAAGGATTGGATAGGGATTGGGGGATCATGATCACGATGAAAACAACGAGAGCAGTGAGTCAGCTATCCGGACAATGTGTTGGTGAGCGTGATCAGCGCCGATGAGAAGTGTAGGCCAACACCGGGGCTGGGCAAAAATTTTACGGATCTCTCATTTCGCAATACTCTCTCGCTGTTTCTAACCGGCGAGAGAGCATTGTGAAATGATAGACCGTAAAAATTTTGCCCAGCCCTGGTCAACACCGGACGAGAGGGCCATGTTGATCACGAAGACAGGATCGGATTAAAAGTCAGCATGAAGAGGAATTTCGAAGGATGCGCATGCCCAAATCCGCTAGTAGTGAACTTTCATCTGGCCCACCATTTTCGTTATGTAGAATTATTTTTTCCCATGCACGAATCGACACGATCAATACGATTTGGCTCTCACTCTTTTGAGGCATAGCTGAAACGTAACATGAAACATTCTCATTCGTCCTGAAAAAAGGAAGCAATGCAATCCTTTTTTCCGAAGAACGCCTCAACGACACCCCCTCCCCAAAAGATCTATGAATTAGTGCCTCCCTTGGGCCGCCCTTTCAGCTAAACACTCAATTCTCACACTAGAATTCGTGTTGATCAGAATGAAATGAAGCGCATGCCTTCTTTTTTGCCTACTATCTCGTTTATTCTACCCACCGGCCAAACACATTTAGTCCAACGCGTGTTGATCACGAAGTCAGGAATAGATCAGACGAATAGGTTGGTCAACACGTAGACTTCCCTGGCGGAGGGAGTGCATCCATTGTGGTTTCCCTTTCACACTTCATGGTAGAATTCGCATGTTAGACCACATGATCTGTGAGGTCCCCGTTATGCCTACTATCCCGTTTATTCTATCCCCTATCCCAAATATTTTAGCCCATTGCGTGTTGATGATAAAAAAAGATCAGACGGGTAGGTCAGTCAGTCAGTCAACACGTAGACTCCCCTGACAGTGGAGTGCATTCACCCCTGAGGGGCGCGCGGGATAAACAAGATGTGTGCCCGAGGGCAGTGAGTCACTGCCTCTCATGAGATCTCGCTTCCCCTTCCCTTTCCTATCTCTCACTCTCTCACTTTCCCATGCTCTCTCGCTTCTCTGACCGGCAAGAGAACATTATGAAGAGAGATTGCTCCCTTTGGCATTGAGCCGAATCAAGATGGGCGATCATAGATTCCCCTCTATTTCATTGACAACACTGGGGCACTCATCGTCATTTCCTTAACTGGGCGGTCTTAGAAATAGTGTTGAACATGTTCCTGATCTCACTTCCCCTTTGGCACCGATTGTGAGCGATAATGATGGGACTTTGTCCACGAAAGATCTCGAGTTGTCGGGAGAACTGTTGCTTATGACACATTTATGCCCCCATCCCTATCTCTTCGAGTCACTTTCCCACAATAGCAAGTTCGTAGGAATCAGTGACACATCGGGTACTTCTCGTCGATTTGACTTAACGTTGAAAATAGTTCATGAGTCAGGTATTTGGACAACTTGGTACTCGTGGAATCTTGAATACTCACGGACTTCGCTGAAGGGTGACCCTCCTCAATCACCGTGCCTTTAGTCAATTGTTTTGATCACTTTCGAGATCTCGCTTTCGCCTCTTCCTCCCTCTTCTTCCTTCCCCCCTTTGGCATTGAGAGCGAGATGTGAGATCATACGAGCTGATTTCAATGTCTCGATTCAAATCACGAATCTTTCATCCCTTTCAAGATAGTTCTAGAATATTCTTTTCGCACACTATGTCGCGTCATCTGATATCCTTGCTTCCTCGCCTTAACTGCTTCCTTAACTTCCTTCCTTAACTTCCTTAACTTAACTTAACTTAACTTAACTTCCTTAACTGCTTTTCATAAAAAATTCTCGATTCTGATCGAAGTCTGGACCAAAAAAGTACCTCTTCACGACTCTTTTGTTGACGATGCGATTGATCACACCAGACACATTTCTTCCCTTTTTTTTGGTGTTTGATAGTTCTTTGTGCTTTTTCGTTCTTGAATAGTTCTTTGCCCCTCCTTTCTTCGTTTTACTGCTCTCTAGTTCTCGGCAATGTTGCATCTGAATGGATTCCCTTAAAGATCAGTTTCTGGTACTTCTTCGATTTCGGCCCTACCATTCTCATTCCCCACCCCCTCCACACTCGGAGCTGTTGTAGTCTGGGCCAAAAACCGGAGAAGTTCCCAGTTTCTATTGAATCTCGCCTCGATCGGTGCTAGGAACCCTCGCCATAAGCACGAGGGCCACATGTCCCGTGCCCTGCCTCTCTAGCACAGACCCGAAGCTTCGCGAAGGTTCCGGTTCCCTCTCTCGCGCCGCCTATTCATACTCTGCCCCCCCCCTCCCCACTCACTGGGAAACCATATCTTCACCCACACGCACATTCCAACCAGTGGTTATGGTTTCCCACTGGGTAGCTCAAACTCCGAGTCTGGCCCTACAACCTCGTCATTCCCATGGCTCTATCACTTCACCTGTTTATTCCCCCCCCCTTGCCGTGTCTAGCCATGTCATGTACCCCACTTAGAACTCTTTGCCAAGAACTCTCGAGAACTTTCCTATTTGAGCAAATGCTTTCGTACACTTCTGCCCGGCTAGAGAGCACGATGATTTGAGAGAACTCACCTCGTCTCTATTTTGGTTCACTTTCCCTCGTTCAAGTTTTTCCTCTCCGATCGTTCTTTCCTTCATTCTTTCAACAGTTTTGCCATACAAGATGTGCACGTGATTGAAAAGGGGGGAGGGTCTAAGCTAGCTCCCCCCTTCCTTCCTTTCCTTTCAAGATCGTTCTTGAGCACTCTTCTCATTCACCCGTCTATCTCAGTTCGTTCGACCGAATCTTACTTGTAAGATCAACAGCTCAACTCTCCCTGCACTCTAGCGAGTCGGAGAAGCGAGATAGCACGTATAACAAGAGCCAGTCAAAGTCCCAAGACACTAGCAAGATCCCCCTACTCGATAGCTACTCTTTTGGGTCGACCTTGTCTTTGGAATGGAATGAGCTACTATTGCAAGTAGGAATGCAGTGGGGTTGCACATACTCGGAGACAGGGCGAGAGAGCTCTTAGAAGGGAGAGATCTAAGGTGCCCCCAGTTTGGGGAATCGTGGTAGACCCTCAGAGCGGTTCCACGCCGTTTGTTTTAGTACCGATTCAACGAAATCACCGCGAAATGGTCTCACTCTGTCAGCGAGATTTGCTATAGTGATAGTTGCAGCGCATTCTCTCGGTACGAGGAGACCGAATGGCCTATTTTGATGCTGCTATTCGACCGCCACGCCTAATCGAATGGCCCCCATCAAATCAGCGATCGGCTTCTAAAGGCATTACTGCTGCTTTGATATCAAAAAATGTCCCGATACAAGTGTAATCGGTTTAGCACTCTAAACCCTATCATTCACTTTTTCTATTTTTAAAAAAAAATAAAAATAAAAAATAAATAAAATAAAAATTTCTATTTTTTTGCATTCAATATCGAACGATCTTTTTGATTTAGATTTTTCCACATCTCTGGTGATTATCAATGTGTTTCGCGCCAGTAAGAGTTTAACCCATTCGTGAAGCTTAACCCATCGTCGTTGTTCTGCGCCTCAGTATCATAATAGTACGATAGACCGTGTCCTGCTATCCCCATTCCCATCCCCTGATAAGCCCGCGTTGCCATTCCCTTTCCCTCCATTGTCTCCCATTTGCGCGGGTTTTCTGGCCCTTTTTTTGCTCCTGACTCTCTCAAATCAGCGCGCTCTCTCGCCTTCCGTCCGCCCTCTTTTGTTGTTTGGATGCAATCGCGGAGACAACGATGGGAGATAAGGCTGTTGATGATTAAGCATTCGCCTAGCCCCTAAGCTCTCCTAATCTCGCCTTATGTCTTGGTTTCTATGACCTCTTAGAGAGCATTAAGAATGGCGAGAAGGCTACAAAACTGATAAGAATAATACGCCTGAGTTGCACTGTTTAGCCGAGGGAGATAACGCGTCATTAGCAGCGGTGATAAGTGATAACGGAAAGGGAGAGAATAAGCCTCCCATCTTTGAACCGATGAGCTGATGTGAGTTGCACAGATCAGTTACCTATCGAGCCATTATCACTAAGATCTAGTGAGATGATAGAGCATGGGAAATGAAAAGAGGAAAACTGCGTGTGACGTGCAGATCAGTTACATATTGACTAGCATGAGCTGGGCTTTTGGAATGAAGTTACCCATTGACTTTCATCATCATTAAGTACCTATTACTCACATGACTTGGGTTTCCGGAATGAGCATTCTACCGAACTGCTTGGAGGTTACAACGAATAAATAGACAGATCCGTGATCATAACAGTCCTTATTATGTCATAATGTTCGCGATCAGTGAGACGATGTGAGAACTGTCGAACCCTCAACTCACGTAAAACTGGTTAAAAACTCTTCACAACAAGCCGCTAGATTCTAATCTTGGACCTTGGACCGCTACGTGACGCTTCTCTGGCTCTCTCCAGTTCCCTTGCTCTCTAACACTGTCTGATCGGCGAGAGAGCATGCGAAATGGCGAGAGTGGATTCGAGTAGATCAAGGTCGAAATTGGATTGAATGGCTTCGCTAAGTGAGATGATCGCTTGTATCGTTCCATTGATCTGTTCTCCCTTCTCTTCTCGCTTACTTGTTGAAAGCTACTAAAGAAAGCGATAGACGCGAAGGGGCGAGCACTGACGGGTTCTCTCCTAATCATGTACTCTCTCGCCGTCTCTAACAACCAAAAATCAGCGATAAAAAGCAGAGAGACAGTCGAAAAAGCTAAACACTGTGATAGCGGTTCCTCCTCCCTTTCTCTGTTTCCTCTTGGTTCTTGATGATGGTTAAGCGGTCATAGAGAAGGAGAGATGAAGAGATTTGAAGAGAAAATTGAAGAGGATTGAAGAGAAAGGGATGCTTTCTTCACTTGCCTTCCTCCCCAGAACAGATCTGTATCACTTTCAGTTTTGTTCTACTCTTCTTCTCCCACCTCTTTCGATGCTCTGTCCTTCACAATTTTTGACACAACAACAAGTAGTTGCACGCATATTGTTAGTAGTGGACACTAGAGGGCTGTCCTATGAATATTAGCCCGGACTCTTCAATGATACTTTCCCTGACCAACTCTCGCTGTTTTGTGAATTCGACTACTATTACACGAGTCAGAATTGTACGCGTTGTTGTAGTATTGCTGTAGTGGACACTATAGGGTCGAACCGTCCCTCCACTACCCCCATGAATATTAGCCAGACACCATTCATGCGTGTTTTCGATAACTCACTGACGCAAAGACTTCCTTGACTAGCTCACACCTTTCAGCGAATACAATAACTGTATTACGCCGTGTATATCAACATGTCTAGCGCCCACTTGAATAATTGTTTCGTTTACGCAATCCATAGATCAGGAATGAATGAGCTGTTGAGTTTCAATAATGCTACATGTGCCCTTGCACAGTTTTACATTCGATAGTACCACGGTTTCCTGTCTTCAACAAACTGAACGTACTCCACCGATTGATCTTTGTTCATCAGTAGTTGGCATGCGTCAGAAGCACTTCTATCCCCTCGCCCTTTGTCATTAGAACTCCTTAGTGTATCCATGCCGCTCAATAGTTGATCCGAAGATTCCTTCTCACCGGTTCAATTCTTCTCTCTCTCCCTTCGAATGATCTTATCATCCACCACCCGCTCCACTCTACATCAATCCACGCGCAAGCATCTTTGATAGATTTTATGGCGCCCTTTCACCTCTTCTTTCCTCGTTTGACAACGGATTTTGATGTCGAATAGCCCTCCTCTTCCGCTTTCGACGATAAATGCAAGCAATGCTTTCGCCGACTGTCGAATTCAAATATTACAGTCTGGGCCTTTTTTGATTAAGCGAGCTCTCTCTACGTCATGCATGTTTTCTCGTTCAAATAATTTCAAAGCATAAAGCAGGCTGGGCCTTTTGATAACTTTTGATTAAGTGAGCTGCTTTTACGTCATTCATGTTTTCTCATAACTTCAGCCCCTCCTTGACAATTTTTTCAGAGCTTCAGCACTTCTTTCAGTTTACATGTTTCGAATAGCCATGGAGAAGTGAAATAGCACGCAGTGTTGAGAGAGAAATTGACTCCACTTTTTCGACAACTTTTTCGACTCTTCATCGCGCGCCTCTCCGTTTGCATGCTTGCTTGCCAGACACTATTGTGCAACAAAAATGCGCCTCTCACCCTCCCTTCTCCTCCTCTAAACTTGTGTGCATCCTTTTCCATGCAATATCGTCTGTCTGAATTGCAGAGAGCAAAGGAATAGAGAGTGACGGTTGTCAACACTAAACCCTCCTTTCCTCCTTTCTTATCAGACTTCCTCTCAACACACACGTTCCTGATCCCAGTAAGATATCGACCGTCTAAGAGCCGGGGATCATTGATCCTACCGTAATCTACTCGATCAATAATCAGGGAAAGGTTTCGCATTGTCAATCATGTTTTCGAAATATGCGTGGCCGCTTCGCCCCGCCCCCTTTCCTCCTTCTCCTCTTTCTCTATTCAATCAATCTATCCATTCTGTTTCATGTTTTTCTTTCCCTCTTCCCCTCTTGATGGTTCGATATATGGACGGCCGAAGCTTCTCTCCCTCTCTTCCCTATTTGAGTGTTCGCATATTTCGAGAACGCTTTCCTCTCCTCTCTATTCAATCGACTGATGCTTTCCCATTATTCCGCGGAATTTGATAGGGATTAGTTATTGGTGTTGGTTGAATGCATCAACCATATCCTCAACTCCCCCGCCCTATGCGATGAAACCGTCACAAGCCCCCACTCTCCCTTCATCCCATTGGGATCCAAGCAACGGTTTGACGGCTGGTTGAATGCCCCCCTCTCAATTCTTCATCCCTCGGCCCTCGATTGCACCCAAAAATCCTGGCAATAATGTAATTTGCTTTTTTGAGCCAGAACCTAATCAACAATACTTTCTAGCATCCCAATGTCTAATTCTAGAACACCTGAAACTCATCCCATCCTCAACAACCCGGCCGTTATGCAAAGGATTCCTCTTCTCCCTGTTACGTGAGGCAGGGATAGTTTTCCCATTGACTAGGGCCCTGCTAAACTTCGGATTTGATTAGCAGCATCATAGTTACCGCAGAGAATATAGAGCCGTCGTCTTTTGTAGCCATTTTGCTCCGAACCATCCTATTTATTTCCCACGCTAGGCAGTGCAAGTTTCTCCTTGATTTTGGTTTCGTTCCTCCCTGCTCTGAATTTCGGATATGATGTTTCTGTAGTCGTTATGCAACGGGCGAAACTTCCTCCTCCATTTCCACGTTAGGGAAGAATTTTTCGGCGCATGTTTGCTCTTCTTTTGTTGTATGTGTCCCTCTGGCAGTTACTCATCGAATCGCTGACGAAGGAAACGGATCTTAGCGTGGTCTTTGCGTCAGAATCGTAACCTTAAGCGGCATGCTTGACCCTAAGCCGTAAGTACCGCCCTATGGAGCCACTTAGGTGCCTGAGGTTAATCATCGGCGTCACCTTTGATGTAGTTTACATAGCCCCAGCGTGAACTCTTGTCTAATTACTCACCAACTAGTATTCCTCTATTTGCGGGATGCTCCTTTCCAAATTCCAAACAACATCCTGAGATCGTCGGAAAACCGAAGGTGATGCTCCACTCATCCTAGTATTTGGCTACCGCATTTCTCGTTTTGTCCCGAACTTAACCTAGTGAGATCATTCTACACACAGAGTAGTTCTCTGTAGCCATGCAAAAGACAAATAGTGCTGAACTTTCGAAGCGCCAAGAATTTTAGGAAGTTTCTTTTATTTAAACCCGTGTGTGTTACCCAAATAAAGTTCCCTGATCTATGGCCCAGTTCCAGCTTCCGGCGTTCTTCCTTGTCATTACCATTCAGCCCTCACGCCGTCCCACGCTCTCAGGGCTAGTCGAACCCCCACTAAACATTGCCTGCTGATCCGATACAGTTCCTTCTTCTTTTCGCCCGGTATACATTTATTGGGCGTGGATTCGTATGCTAATTTTTCGACACATGGTTGGGAGGGGAAACAGTGGCTGTATATTCGATACTAGATACACCCCCGAAGCCCCTTGCTCTCGTCTCGTCATTCACTTCGTTCAGTATCAGATTGAAACATCGTCTCTTCATTTCATACTCCCTTAACTCTGACCGATGAGAGAGCACGTGAGATGAGGAGACCATCACCCCGCTCTTCTAGTATCAGATTGTGCAATGTTGCCGTGAAGCTAGGAGGGAAGCCGAGAGGCGAAAGGCAACTCAGAAGTTGTCTCCTAATTGCGTCCCTTTCTTCTGTCCCCTGTCATCCTCCGTCACATGTTTACGCGGCGTAGAAGCTTCTCGAAACGCGGGCTCCGATATCGCACGATATAATTTGTGGTTGTGAACATGCTGATTTGATCTCTTTCGCAACCATGCAAACATCCCGATAATCGCCATACGCAAGTAGCACCAAAAAAGACCCGATAATTTGCCCCTAGTGACTTGATGTTGCCAAATGTGTAAATGTTTGCGAACTAACATTACCTTCGCAAGTGATCCCAAAGAAGATCCAATAATATTTGTGGCCCCAGCGATTTGATGGTGTCAACTTGGGCGATATTTGCGCGTTTTGTACGCAAAAGGTCTCAAAATAACTCCAACATAGCATCCAATGGTTGGTTGCTCCCATTCTTTGTCATTCCATACGGCATTTACCGCACAAAATGCAGTGGAAGCGCGTTTGTATGCAAGTTTTCACTACACTGTATCGGTTCTCGAACGGCACATGCATGCAAAACTTCCCCATAATTGCTCATCCCTCCTTGCCATCCGCAATCTTGTCAAACGTGTTTACACACGCAAAAAAGCAATCAAAGCGCCTGTATTTCACGGGTTTCCACGATGTCTAGGGTAGACACTGCGACTGTCAGAGTGAGGAATTTACCCATATTTCGAACTCTGCAAAATTCAATAATTAGTCATCCCTGCCATCATCACACGTGTTTACATTGCGCATGGGGAGAAAAGATGCGATTCAGCTCCTTTACCACCTTTGCTCTGATAAGGAATGGGGAGACGTAGAGGTCACTGGACTCTCACCGAAGCCCATGATCAATCGTCTAGTCTACCCGGCAAGAGATCGCTCGGAATCAAGAGAGGGCATGTAGTGTGTAAGAATAGTTTGAATCGAGAGGGGTAGAAAGACCCCTCTGCCTCTTCCTCTCCCCTTCTGCCATTGTTTAGTTCGGGGCAAAAATAGAAAAGCTTCGAGAGCCTTCGCTCTAAACTCGTCCGTGTTGACTATTCCCTTCCTCGGCGATTTTTCATTCTGCGTCCTATCTCTGAACATCTAAAGGGCAATTCTGGAGTGAAATTGTTCATAAGGTAGTCTGTCGTTGGATTCCGTAGTCAATTCCCGGTCCCGGATCCGGCCCTTCCATTTCCCGGATATGATGCAAACCCGGATCTGCAGCCGCCAGCTTCCTTGTTTCTCGCGTCGTTTTTCAGCGTAAATTTGTGCGCCGAATTAGTCCCCTCAGCCCCTCAGGCTGTATTCTCTCCCTTCCTCTCCCATGGTCTATTGCCCGGGGAGGAGGAAGATGGATAGAATGAATACTGTGGATGCCATCTCTGGCCACTCATCTGAATTCAGCCCAGTTCTAGGATAGAATTATCGACCGAGATCTGGTGATGAATTCAGATAAGTGGCCTATAGAGAAGAGAGGGAATGGAGAGGAAGGAGAAGGAAGGAAGGATGAGGGAGGGGTATGAAATGACTTCTGAATCGGCCTTATATAGGGAATGGTTAACATAAAAATGGGCGGAACGGAGGAAGAGCCAATGGGATCTGCAGATCAAAAATAGGAGGAGGAGGAGTCTGATTTGAGATGTGGGAAGATAAGATGATAAAGGATGGGAATGGAAAAAATGTGCAGATTGGAAAAAAATTGAATGATGACAGTGCAAAAATGTTCACCTATTGCAGATTTGATGGTGTCAGAAAGTGTAAATGGATCATTGGAAGGTTTGATTGAAGAAATGATTGAACAGTATGTAAATGAATGGTATGGAGGAGGAATAAGTCATGATAGGGCATTCCTTAATGAAATACGGTGAGTATTATTACTCTTCTCGTTGTTCTCTCCTCTAAATGACTGAATGATAATGGATCTTTTGAAGCGAGATACAAGTGTTTAAAGTTTCTACAGGGCTCAGGGAAAATCAAGATGCGCGGTGCAAAAGGTAGATCAACATGCAAATTGAGAGAGGGAAGAGGATGGGAATCGCTTCCCCCTCCCACTTTGCACCGCGCATCTTGATTTTCCCTGAGCCCTGTAGAAACTTTAAACACTTGTATCTCGCTTCGGAATTGAGCTAGAGCTTTCAAATTTGGGGAATCACTTCGCTATCAAGGTGCCAATCGGCCTGTACTGCCAGTTTACCTACGAAAACTTTGACTTTCGCCCTCCTTTAAGTACGGTTAACGACCTACCTACCCCAAGAGTCGAGTTACGGTAGTGAACTCGGGGTGCTCATTTCAATATGTATGGTGTGTAGTAGGGTTGACAAATCGGCACGCGGCACAATGACGGAATGCCGGACGATTTGCATCAGATGCCGGCATAGCCCCTCTCTCTCCCTCTCTCATATTCAGCCCGGCACGAAATCGGCACCGCTCCCCTCTCTCCCTCCTATGCCGGCATCCCATGCAAATCGACCCATAGACAAAGACTCTCCCTTTGTCTCCCCCTTCCCCCTCTCTCGAATGAGTTCCCCTCTCCATTCCGGCACGAAATCGGCACGAGAGGGGAGAGAGAGGCCGATGCCGGCATCGCGCAATTTGCATGTCTCTCGGTGCCGGCCTGGGCCAATTAGAGCGTCTGGGGAGACGGAATGCCGAGTTCCGAGGCCGATTTGTCAACCCTAGTGTGTAGCGCGCGCCACTCTTTTTCCACACACCTTTCCCCGCCAATAATGATCGATGCTCCGGTCTCTTCGTTTCGCGCGATCTCTCGCCGGTCAGAGCAGGCGAGAGACCATGCGAACAGGAGAGAGCCAGACACGGCCAATCGGATTTGATCCTTTTTCGGCGAAATGGAGATGATATAGAGCGAAGAGCGTTTGTGTGTGTGTTTGTGTATCAATCCTATTGAATGGGAGGTTTTGATCAGTTTCCCTCTCTTCCTCCTCCTGCCTCTCTTCCAACGTGGGGGCGCTCCATACGTGAATTGAATCCCCGTCCCTCCCTTCCTCCTTTCCTTCTCTCACTCTCTCAATGTAGCGCGATCTCTAACGCTGTCTAGCTGAAGAGAGACAAGCGGTTTCGGCGAGAGCGCCGGCCGCTTTTGTTGGCCTATCAAAAAGGGGGAGAGCAATCCCGCATCGAAGCAATCTCCATCATAACTGCGATGAGCATCTATTCGCCCCATTCGACCCCCGCAGCTGGGGGCTTACTGTAGCCTTGTGTTATTGATATTGGGGATACGATAGCTATTATGGTTACTGAAGCTGGCCTTCAATCTGGGCCGACAGCTTCTGCATTTTGATGTTGTGATGCGTTTATTTGCATGAAACCCGGCTCCTAGGATACGATAGGTGTTACGCTGGTCAGATATCTCACCTTTCCACAAAGTCACACGCCCTTCGATCGTGCGTTTCCTGTAGTGTGTTCCACTTGCTTTTGTTGTGTTTGCATAGGTGTTCAGTTTGAAAACAAGCTGTAGGGCTACTGTAACAACTTGTTCCATTGATACGACATCCTAAGCAGTAGAGCTCGAGAAATGAGACCACCGTCTCTTCATTTTACACACTCTCTCGCCTCTCTAACCGGTGAGAGAGAGTGTGAAATGAAGAGACGGTGGTATCATTTCTCGAGCTGTACTAAGCAGAGTCTTGGTGGGGTTACGGTAGGGTTACGGTAACTCATCCACCCCCTTGGATACGGTATGGTTACTGTAATTGCTGATGCTTGATTGAGAAAATACGTTAGGCTTGCTATAGCTTAACTAGGGATAGTTATGGTAGGGTTACGGTAAGGTAACGGGAGGGTTACGGTAACTAGACACGGGTAATCCTCCCCGTTCGGGATCGTTTCGCTGATCCGCTCAAATTATTCATCCCCCACCACTTCGGATTCGTCACACTTTGTGGTGTGCCTGTGTGTCCTTTCCGTTAGGCTGACTGTTATCCCCTCACATATGGTGTTATTCTTTCTATTCCTCATTTTGCCGCATGAATTCATTCCCGCCTACACTCTCTACCTGGAACGCCCGTTCTGAGCACTTTTCATACCTATCTTCTATAAATAGTTCCTGTCTAATTTCCCAACTCTGGATGGACAAGTGGAACGGCGTTCCGAGAATCCCTCTCGAACGTTACAAATTTGTGTCGTTCATCTAGTCCCGGCCAGCTTGTTGTCTAGCTCCGTCATAGAGCTTATATTTGGGGTCTATTTGGGGAGTTTGTCTGGCCGCTCCTCTCGAGAATTGCGTGAGAAGCCATGGGATCCTCTCTAATGAGCACCGATATCCGGAGCTATTCCGGTAATCTCATCCCCTTATGGAATCATGCGCCGAAATCGTGTGCGTTTCTTACAAACCTCTCGAAACGTCTCCTAATGAGCGATCAAACGAGAGAAATTGCGAGTATTTTGGGCGATTTTTCCTCATCATGAGCAACGTGTATCATCATGTAGCGTCGGCAAACCACACTCGAAATGCATCCTAACGAGGGGAATCCGGAGCTATTTCGGTATCCCTGTGCCGTCGGTGTATTCAGAGTTTGTGCGGGCACTCATAGCACGCGTGAGACGTCACGAAACCTAATGAGCGTGCGGAACGAAGAGCCATATAATATTTATCCTAAAATGAAGGCAATAGCTCGTTTGGTAACTCCATCTCGACATCACAACCTTCCCTTGTTAGTCTTACCCGGAGTAGTAGAACGAAGAGTGCCCGGAGAGCTATTCCGGTATGCCCCCTCATCATACCTCCTTACGGAATCTCAACCCGCATCCTGCGAGGGTCTTCGCTTCCCTGCTAGAATATTCGGAGATCTCTCACCTCATTCGCACCCAGAGTGGAGATATGTGCAATTGAGATACGAGCAACGAACTCTCTCATAGCTTTGATCAGGACTGAGGAGGGAGCCGAAGCCATTCCTAGACATGATCCAAGACGTAGACTACAGGAGATATATTAGGCCGCCGGAGTGATCTACGACACTAGATCTGGATACTAGAAACTATATAACTGGAGTAGGATGGCGAGATTATTCGCGAACTGTTAATTGTGAGATCTTTGAACGGACAGGTGAAACTATAGGCAAGGAAAGAGAATTTTACACCGTCCTTTCTCGTCGAAAGTGTGATTCATTCCCGCCTATTGTACCCAATTAGAGCGAACGTTTTGAACAACGTCACGGTTACTAAGAGACTATAATTTTGTTTTGTCTGTCTGTCGGTCCGTGTGTCTGTGTGTCTGTGTGTCTGTCACGCTCAACTTTTGTTTGCTCATATCTCGGCTCAAAACGATCGTACACCCCTCGGACCTTTACCGTTAGACTTCCCATGAAAAAAATGTTCAAAAAAAATCGATAATTGATTTCGTCATCATTTCGTCATAATCCGAATTTTGTTCCGTTCTCACCGGAAACTTAACCAAATAGATTGTACTCGGTACGAAGCTACTCTTAATTGAAAACAAAACTAAAAAAATCGATAATCAATTTCGTCATCACTATGCAATATTACGTAATAATGATGCAATAATCCGTTTTTACGCCGTTTTCTCCGGAAACTCAACCAAATTGATTCAGTGGTGAACCAAATATTTATCGATTATGACTTTTGTCATAATCGGTACCGTACCTCTATTACAGTATCTATACCAAAGTAGTTCGCTGGGTCATATTTATGACTTTTATTTAAAAATTTTGGAGACCTACTTTTAGCGTAGAGTGAAATATGTGGCTTATGCTATTAATCGATTCTGAGAAAACATGGTACGCTAATACGCTTTCACGCTTGCGGAAGGCTCGAGGCCCCACGAGAATTTCGCAAAGGACGATGCCAACTCGGTACGCGACTGTGAATAATTTATCCATGCACTGACCAAAGTCTTAAATTCATAACCCGAGCGTAGCTTGCGTAGCTTGCATAACCCGAGTGTATACCAAAGTGATTCACTTCGTGAAATTTAGTTCATTGTCAGTGGAACACATTCACACTTGTGAAAGGCTCTTGAGACCGAGATCTAAAAAAAGTTAAGATTGTGCCACGAAGTGCGTTTGCAAATGACTGGGTAAGCGTTTGCGAAGCTTTCGCAGCTGACCGGGATAACCCAGCGACGCGAAGCGCTCGCAGATGACTGGGACAACCCGGCGATACCTAGCCAGCGAGCGAGCGAAGCGAGCGTAGCTGGCTAGTTTTAATCATTGGTCGCTGTTCAAAACCTCTAGAAAGAGAGTAGTGTTCCACCTGTCACATCTCTGAAAAACCATTGGACAAGCCATGTTCTCTAATTTGGCCCGCTGTTTTCGCTCTTTATCCGACGGCAAGCGTAATCAGCATCGCCGTCCTTTTACTGGCCATCGGCTCGCGCCGCGTAGCTTGTTTTCATGCCCTTGCTCCCCCGGTTTATTTAGAGAGTTCAGGGAGGGGTAAACGAGGGTTGTCCCTCAAAGGAAATGGCGAAAATATGTCTCGACAATGTAGATATTGTCCAGAAACGGAGCAAATATCCCTCGCACGCGGTTCGCAGACAAGTTCCTTGTGGGAATTGAGTTTGGGAGAATTGCATCAGGCTGAGTGCTCCCCAGTGTCTACTATGATCATGCGGCATCGGGAATTATCCTCATTATTGGCATTCGCTCCAGAAGAGATCATACATATTCGATCAGATATTCGACAAATGCTAAACTGAAGGAAATCGCTTTAGAACCCACTAAAATACCCCTCTGGTGGGTCCCTGTGGCAATTGCTCTATAGACTATGATGTTCGACAGGAAGAGATAAATCAACCTAGATAGCGCAATTCGTCACTGTCCGTCAAAACAACCGCCCGGCGGCGGTTCTAGGACTCAATAGGTTCTGACGTGATAGAGATCAAACCATATATGAACCTACCCGCCTTCTGGCCGATCCTTCCCGGGAAGGGATCATTCGGTCCCGAGTAATTGCCCTCCAGCAGCAACTTTTCCTACACTGCTAATCCGCGTGGGAGCGGTGAGAAGGCCTGGGAGTGCGGGCGCTACTATTTAACCGTGCGGAATCCAGAGAGAGCATCATCATGGGAAATTCTCGGAACCCTTGACTTTGCGCCACTCACGCATTCTTCCATTCTGCCCATTTCTAGCTTACATCAAGAACAAAAAGTTCTTGCACCCGCAGTTTTATGGCACCAAATAAGGAAAGCCCTTCACTCGTATAGGTCATTACTTTCGAGCGATGACGTCATCGGGGATTCTCCATTCGCCCTCCCCCTCCTTTCTCCTCCTCCTCCTCCCTCTCTTTTTCCCTCGCCCTCCACTCCAATTAAGGGCTTTCCGAGTTCTTACGCCGTGTTTTTCCAATGCTTTTCTCGCATCAGAGCAGCCGATATTAATAGCGAGAGAATGATGGCAGAACTCCGATTCTGTGCTATTTCCGCGCGACTTGTTAGAGAGATTATTATTATGGCTTGTGTGATATTTATCCCAGGCGGTATTTATAACGTGTCTGTAGGCTGACTTTCCGCATGTTTTCAGCCATGTTGCTTGCATTCTAGCACGCATGCAGTAAATCTCATTCCCCTCCCTCCCTATCCCTACTACGCAGTAACAGGGGGAAACTGCAGCGGAAACAGTAATAGTTGTGGGTCAACCCTTCTCGTTTATCTAGTTTCTTCTTTCTCCGTTCGCATTGGTATGTTCATGCTAGGGTGGGGAGATCTCCGCAATTGGGAGATTATCATATCGCACCACTTCTGTTTTTTTTTTCATATTACCTTCGCCTCTGGGATTTTCCGTGTATTTCTGCACAGTGGATATCTTTAGCCGGGGAACACCTTTTCCGCTTCCTTTACTCGACCGGATATTCTAGGCTATTCTCACCGTGGGGGAAACCTCAGCAACCCCTGCATCTGCATCTGTCACCTCCTCTCTTGCAATCATCTCTGGATTCTATATGCCCAGCCATAGTGGGGGCGAGTCGTCATTAACTTCCGTCTCTGGACTCCTTTCATGTCTATTTCCTATTGCAACTGCCCGTTCCTGCCTCCCTCTCTTCTCCGGCCCGTTTCGGTGACGTGAGATGGCGTCATCTTCGGGCAGAGCGAGAGAGAGGGAGAGAGTGGACAACAGAGTGACGTCGCCGCGTCGAGGCCTTCTTCTTCGCCCCCTCAGGGGGGAAGACGGGCAGACGGCCGTCATAGACGAGGCGGGAAAGGGAGAGCCCAGACGGCTAGGGCCTTTAGAGACAAGAGGGGGCCTAGAGACGGCAGACGACGGCAGAAGGGGGAGGGGCCATAGAAGGGGCCGGCTTGCTTGCACGAGAGAGAAAACTAGACCAGAGCAGTCCATTCATTCCGTGTCCATCGGGCCATCCCCCACCCTCTCCATATTTTTGTGACTTTTTCTAAGCTCGAATCTGCTCTCATATCATTCCTTGCCTTGCTCCCTTACTCATGTAGACTTGTTGAAACTCATCGTGTTCCTGCGCGATTTCGTATTGATTTTTAATATTTTCGTTTGTTTATTTATTATTTAATTTTAATTAACTATTTCCAGATGAACGCAGACGCCAAGTACTACGGCGACAGCACGTCCCTCGCAGCCGGCTTCAAGCGCCTCAACAAGCCCCAGGTGCGTGGTGTGCACGATGGTTCGCGGGGTGCATCGACCGGGCGACCTTTGTCATGGTGTGATGTCGAGTGCGGCTCTAATGGGCGACGAATTGCAGATGGAGCGGCTGCAGCAGCTGCTCAACGAGAACATAGAGATCGATGGCGCCGGCAACTTTCCCGAAATCATCCTCCCGCTCAGGCATTTCGTCGTCGCCTTGAAGAGACAGCTTGTGTGAGTTAGGGGGTACGGTAGGGGTACGGTAGGATATGGTAGAGTACGGTAGGATACTGTATCTTGGGATCCTACCGCCTCGCCTGCTCTTAGCACATTTACCATGTGAAGAGCCTCTTTGATCTCTTCCACCCCTCTTATTCTTTCCTCTCTTCTAAAGAATTGCCGCAGGGAATGGTTCTCCTCGTGACTGCTCAGATTGCACAATTCCGTCTCCCCTCTTGCCCCCGCTATCCACTCTGCGTCTCTTCCTTTCCCGTGCTCTCTCGCCCACTCTAACTGCCTAGAGGACATTCTCATCCGCGCGCTTTCTGACGTTTTTCGAGGCTCCTCATTTCGCCATTCAAGTGCTGCCCCTGTTGCCCCTCCTTAGCTATGCAGTTGTTGCAAGAGGGATTGTGTGAGGATTGCGAGACAAAGCCGGAGGGGCGAAGAATGATTGAAATTATGCATAGCGCCCTTGCAAAACAGCTTTTGATACAGAGCGCTAGCGGGGGGAATTATGCTGATTTCACAGCATACAATAACAGGTGAAAGAAGCCGAAATCAAAGTGCTAGGGGGCGATTACGCAAGGTGGGTGGGGATTATGCAATACATGCGTTTTTCTGCAACAACAGCTGAAAAATTAGCGCGCGAGCGGAAATAGCGCAGATGGAAAGGGAGGGGGGAGCAACTACAAAATGAATTAGCCCGAAGGGATGGGGAAAGTGGGCGAAATCCTACTGCTGCTGCTGCAGAAGATTGTTGTTGACGCGCGCGCACAAGGCGCATTGTTCCGGGAATTTCGAACACGTCAGGCGCAAACTTGATTATTCTGGAACACTCTGGGAGAAAATATCTCCTTCCTTTCCAGCTCCGCCGGCCTCTCCCCGCTCTCGATCAAGATCAACGGAGGCGCAGCCACGGCGATCGCCGCATCCAGAGAATTCACCTACTCCGACATCGACCTCATCATCAGTGCGGATTTCGGCGAGGAGGACAGCTTCAACAAGGTACGGTAGCAGCAGTTGGCCTATGGAAACTCAGTTATCGATTGAAGGTATTACGGTAGCTTACGGTATCCCAATTATCGATTTCAGGCCCGTGAAGCCCTCCTGGCCGTAGTCCTCGACCAGATGCCCTCGTCGACGATCAAGTCCCGAATCTCCGCCGAGACCCTGACGGACGTCTACGTGAAAAAAATGATCAAGGTGAGTGTCGGCCCCTTTGATCTTTGATCTTTGATCTTAAGGACCCTAAGGACCCTTGATCTTTGATCTTTGCAGGTGTCCGGGCACTCGGGCGACAAGTGGTCGCTGTTCTCGTTCAACAACAACCTCGGTCGGTGTCTGGAGATCAAATTCGTCGACTCGATGCAGAGGCAGTACGAGTTCAGCGTCGATTCGTTCCAGGTAAGAGACACTTCTTTTCGAATATAGAATAAAATAAGTTTCACTAGAGCACTTAAGTGGTAGTTACTGGCTAAGATTAATGAATCACTGGCTCCGAGTGAAAAAAAAAACTTTCAAAAGTCAGGAATTTAGCGCTGAATCATCGAAAAATCAGAACCGGGTTGAGTTTCACGCTTTCTATGAAGTAACGTGAAACAGATTTGTGATAATATTATGAAGATGCCCGCCACAATAAAAAAAATACTTATTAATCTTCCATCTCTTTACAGGTCCTCCTCGACCCCCTGCTCGAGGACCCCGAGAAGCCGTACGCCCTGCTCACTTCGGCATTCAGAGACGTCGATGAGGTGAGGATGATGAAATAAGATTGCCTAAGGATGATGAAATACGCAACCTAAGGAAGCGCTTTCTGCTCTTCAGCAATACAGGAAGAGTGGGCGGCTGCATACATTAGGCTATCTGATCGCATGACGATGTGCAATTTCCTCTGTAGATTAGGGCATAGATAAAGCCCATTTAGTATTTAATTAAATAACATAATTCCAGGCCCTTTTCCATCTCGAGGACCGCCTGATCAAGACAGTTGACCCGGAGAAGATCCGTGGTGGAGGACTGTTGAAGTACTGTCAATTGCTCATCAAGGGATTCAAGGCAGCAGACCCCGAGGAGTGCCATCAAATGGAAAAGTGAGTAGTCGATCTTTGATCTTTGATCTCTAACCCTCTTGGTCTTTCAGATACATGTGCTCTCGCTTCTTCATCGACTTCCCCGACCTTCCGTCGCAGGAGACGAAGCTGAGAAGCTACATGGACTCGCACTTTGCCAACCACGAAAACGTAAGTGGCCGGATCGAACTGCCGAACCTTCTTATAGCTTTTTGACGTAGTCTAGGGCTAACTATGGCTATATAACTGCCACAAAAATAGTAGTGCTCGAGGCCTGTAGGAAAGAGGTTCTCGCAGGGTAAACAGAATACTCTAATAGAGTTAGAGACTAGAGAAAGGGGGATGGGATGATGTCATGCGCTGAATCACACTAGGCTTTTCGCACTAATGAGGGAGTATTCATCGGCCCGAGTTCGAAACACGAGTATCCGTTGCTTCAATCGGGTTGTTGTTTCACTTTTAACGTGAAAGTGACGAAAATAAGGGGACTAGAATTTCGAAAAATTGAGGTATCACTTCCTAATCACCGCTCCTTTCAGGCCTCTTCCCTCTGCGGTGACGAGACTGATTCCGAAGCGTCGTCCAATCAGACGACCCAGTCTTATCTGGCAGTGTCACAGGTAAAAAGAAATTAGCACAAAGTTCTAGCAAATCAGTATTACGACTTCAACAGTACCGTACTCTTTAGAAGCTAAGATGCATGATTTTGTAGAAACAATCAATAAACTACAGTATCCTACAATACCTAAAAAATTTCATTCCAGGCGAAATACGACTTCCTCATGATGCTGTACCGCGTGATCTCCTCCTCTACGGTCTGTCTCATGCACCACGACCGCCGTCAAACCCTCCAACTGATCGACCAACTCGCCTACCACCTCACCCTCTCCCCGCCCTCCATGGCGTCCCTTGGTTCGGCCTCCGGCACGCCCCCGCGAGTGTCCCTCCTCTACTTCACCTCCAACCAGTGGATCCAGGTCGTCTAGAGCCTGGTACCGCCTGGTACCATACTATAACCCTGGCTGGTCCCTAGTTTTCCTACCCTTAATTCACATCGAGAAGAGAGCCCCCACCATTGCATTGATTAGTTACCGATATATGCTGTTCGCTAGAAGTTACTTGCATTTGACCGACCCGAATACCCCGAGGCCTCCTCTTCTCGTATGTAAATAGTTGCTTACATGTAGCGCCGTTTCTGACTCTGGTCCGAGTACTGTAACGTACTCCCGGTTCGATTCGATTTTTGTATTGTTGTTGTATACTGTAGCTGTAGCAGCACACGCGTTTTGCTGTTCATTTTGTACGGATTGTGTTCATTATATATATTTATTTTCGATTTCTTGTCCAACCAACATTTCGGGATTTGTTCTCTTCTTCTCTTCTCTCTACACAGGCTGGTGTCTATTCTCCCTCCCCACAAATCTTTGCCCACCCCTCCACTTTTCCTCCCCCCACACACTTCCATTCGGGTTCCACTTCAGAACACCAGCCTTTGCCCACCTTTAACCCCTTGACCTACCGTATCTTCTACCGTATCCAAACACCCGTTCTGTCCCCGGTACTCCACTTCTCTCCCTTTCCGAGTGCCCCCTCCTTCCATATCCCCGTCCCTTCCTTTATTCTGGTCCCGCCCAGAATCCCTATCCTTGACCTACCGTATCCCCTATACTCATGGTGTTGCCCCCTACTCTTCCCTTTACTCAACAACCTCTACTCCACTACACACATATTTGTTACGGTCACAAATCGCTCTCTTTTTCGAGACATTCACACGAGATAAACCAAATGTTGATTTATTGGACGTTTTTTAAACATGGAGAGAAGCCGAAAAGGTTTATGGATCGGGTCAACGCATTGAAAAATGAGAAGATGAGACAGGGAAGTATATTCGGGAAAGCAATGACTGATTTATCGAGGCAGAAAAATGAGAAATATAGATCGGGCAACACAAAATCGGCTTTATCTCTGGCCATTAATCGTTTGCCATATCAAACTGGTGGGCAGAAGCTTTGACAAACGACTCTCCTCATTCTACATGCTCCATGGTTGGTCAGAGAGGCGAGAGAACATGCGAAAAGAGAAGAGCCGTTTACCAAACCTACTGGGCCTTTCGGGCTGGCCAAACAGAAACAGATGGCAATGGGAAGGAAAAAGGGGAGAAAGAGGGAAAAAAGCTAAACCAACAATTGACCCAACGAAACGAAACAAAATGTAGGCAATAAAACAGCAGCAACAATTTAACGATCGATTTAATGCAACAACAAAAATATGGAATGAACGCTTATCGAGTAAGAGAACAACAAAATTTCAATGGCATAGAAGCCCCATAGAAACGTATCAATCAAATTGGGAAGATTAGCTATTAGATATTATAACTAGATCGCCAAAAAAGACAGCCAGAGAAAGATAAGGCGTGAAATGAAAATAGTCTAGTAAATCGATAGTGCCTCAGATATCTCCCCTACACCATAAGGGCAAGGCTTGAAATTACTCGAAGCGAAAAGAGTCTAATCAATCGATAATATCTCAGTATATAGCCTACACTCAGTAGGCCCTACAGTTCAGTAAATATCTTTTACACCCTCATCCTCTCCAATATCAAGTTGCGAGAGACAGACGTGAGAATAATGCGAGGACGTAACCCAGTACTCCTCGGAGTACGGTAGGTTTGTTTTCGGGCTCTTGTTGCAAATCTCACAGCGAGTGCAGCATCCAGCTGGGGGTCATGGTGGTAATTGTTAAGCATGTAGACGGCTGCTCCTCGTTTCGACACGAGATGCGAAATCACCTGGACAGATCATTATTGATAGGGTAGAATTCGTTCAAATGGGCTGATTAACCCTCTCACATGCTCTGAAAATCATTCTATTTTTTCAGAAGATTTGTTTGTATCTTTTACCGCGTTTTGGTTCATGCGAATGTGCCAAATACCCTACCCCATTCATGATTCATTCTTTCTTTTTCGTTCGTCTAATTTTACCTGGTACCGTACCCGGATCCTAACCTCAACACTGATGTAAGGTCCATATGCCTCCGGGTATCGTATCTACTCGTATTCAGATTATTGGTACATTACTAGCGAACTACGTTCGCTAGGTGTCGCCGGGTCGTGTATTCACAGTCGCAGACCCAGTTGGCATCTTCCCTTGCGAAAGGCTCGTGAGGCCTCGAGCGATCCGAAAAAAGTTGCGATGGAGCCACTGCGTGGCTCCATCGCAACTTTTTGTCGGATCGCTCTCGGCCTCACGAGCCTTCCGCAAGGGCATCGCACAGCCGCAGCGCCAAATGTATTGGGGTTCAGTAATATTTCGAAAAATAAATTTAAGAATGTATAAATAATTAATGCAATGGCCCTCCGGCCTCCCGAGACTTACGCAAGCGTAAAGTAACCAAACCAATGGACATAAAATTGAAAGTAAAAATAAAAATAAATACAAAAAATAAAAATAAAACGGCAACATAAAAATCATCAGAATAATGTTAATGTCGAAATAGTACTGATTGGCAATGGTCCGCAGCTTACCGTACTCGAAAACGCGCGTGCTCCCCTCAAAACACGTCAAAACACGTTAATTTATTGCGAAATATCGAAAAATATCGATTCCTATTGATTATCATCGATTAGCAACGATCCGGAGCTTACCATACATGAAAACGGGCGTGCCTGCCTCAAAACCCGTCAAAACACGTTCCCGTGTTGCGATATATTACGAAATAACATGTAAATAACTCCCCGCCACTTTTCCACTCTGCTAAAACTCAAGCAAAAGCATTTCACACCGGCGGGATTCGAACCCCTACTTTCCGCTTTCAAGGCGCGCCGCGTAACCACTCGGCCATGATAAATGCTCCGAAACACTTTGATAAATTCTCTAAAATCAAGTTATCACTAATTATCACAAGAAAAACACAATAAAAACCCTGAAAATCATCTTTACACAGAACAGATTTCAACTCACAAGTTCCGCTTTCAAAGCTCACCCCTTAGCCACTCGGACATGGAAAATCACTTAAAATTTTTTTATAAATTTTCTAAAATCGGGATATACTAAAATAACTCGAGAAATAAATACTAAAACGCGTTTTAAAGGTTGTGAAAATAATCATGAACGCACCCGAGCGAATATTGAGCACCCGGATTTACATTAATCACCAAAATGACAACGTCAGCCATTTTTAAGCGAACCAAGCAATTAATTTATGCTTTTTTGTGTTTCGAATGTGCGTACGGGTCCGTAGGCGCAGGCAACCACTCACTTTGTCAGGATATTCAGCAGTATTTGCAAATTTTGAAAAATGAATTTTGGGTTACGGTAGCACGGAATGACGGACACATGTTTTTCGAGTTTTGCTCCAAAATCCACCTACGGACCTACTATTTTTTATGTGCGTGATCGCCCTAAATCCTGCTCGCGGATATAACGCCAAAAAATGAGCGCCGAAAACCGTCGTCTGGAGTCAACGATGCATCGATGGCCAAAATGAGTATGCCCATCGTCATCAGCACAATCAAGACCCCAAAAAAATCAAATTTTCAGAGAGTTGAAATTTTTGGGCTGTGCCAGAGTCATTCGGATTTGTTCGATTTTCATGCAAACGGCCTCATATGTATTACGCATATTACGAAATACATGCAAGCTTGTCTGTGAACCTCAACCCCTTAGCTTCAAAAATTGAAGAATTGAATCATGCCTCGTGTTCAGAACAAGTGCTCCAATCTATACGATGCAGCACTTTCGGATCATATGCATTCAAAGGTGATATATACAGTAGAAACAATATGAATATCTGAACAAAATTATTTGTTGATGTGAAAGCCTGTTAAAAAAATACATAATTTCGAAACTGCATATACAACTTTCCGTGAACAAATAGATTCCTAACCTGAATAATCTAAATTCAGCAATTGCCCACCTTTTTTATAAAGATTTAACTTTAATTTATTAGTTATTAATAATTTGTGTCATTTGATGTGTTTTTGCCCGTTCTATGTGACATCGCTTTATGGCGATGAATTATCGGTTGTGATTACGAATAAGAACCAAACTACGAATAAGTGTGATTACGAATAAGAACCAAACTACGAATAAGAGTGATTACGAATAAGAACCAAACTACGAATAAGAGTGATTACGAATAAGAACCAAACTACGAATAAGAGTGATTACGAATAAGAACCAAACTACGAATAAGAGTGATTACGAATAAGAACCAAACTACGAATAAGAGTGATTACGAATAAGAACCAAACTACGAATAAGAGTGATTACGAATAAGAACCAAACTACGAATAAGAGTGATTACGAATAAGAACCAAACTACGAATAAGAGTGATTACGAATAAGAACCAAACTACGAATAAGAGTGATTACGAATAAGAACCAAACTACGAATAAGAGTGATTACGAATAAGAACCAAACTACGAATAAGAGTGATTACGAATAAGAACCAAACTACGAATAAGAGTGATTACGAATAAGAACCAAACTACGAATAAGAGTGATTACGAATAAGAACCAAACTACGAATAAGAGTGATTACGAATAAGAACCAAACTACGAATAAGAGTGATTACGAATAAGAACCAAACTACGAATAAGAGTGATTACGAATAAGAACCAAACTACGAATAAGAGTGATTACGAATAAGAACCAAACTACGAATAAGAGTGATTACGAATAAGAACCAAACTACGAATAAGAGTGATTACGAATAAGAACCAAACTACGAATAAGAGTGATTACGAATAAGAACCAAACTACGAATAAGAGTGATTACGAATAAGAACCAAACTACGAATAAGAGTGATTACGAATAAGAACCAAACTACGAATAAGAGTGCGATCCGAAAAAAGTTGCGATGGAGCCACTTCGTGGCTCCATCGCAACTTTTTGTCGGATCGCCCTCGGCCTCACGAGCCTTCCGCAAGGGCATCGCACAGCCGCGGCGCCAGATGCTTCATTTTTGGTTACGATATTAGGGTTTGGGCATTTAGTACAAAAATATTCTTAAGGATGTATACATAATTAATGGATACTTAAAATATTTAAAGTTCAATATACAAATAAAAGGCAAAAATAAAAACAATTTACAAAAAATATAAAAATATAAAAAATAAATTCAAAAATAAGAATAATTCAGTTCGGAGCTTCCCGTACTCGATAACGCGCGTGGGTTCCTTAAAATGCGCGACAACACGATTTTCTATTGCGAAATATCAAAATAATATAAATAACCATTGATTGGTAACGATTGAAAATGATCCGGCCGTTGCCGTACTCGAACACGCGCACGCTTGCTTCAAAACGCGTCAAAACAAGCACCCGTGTTGCGAAATATGATTAAATAACATGCAAACAACTCCCCGCTACTCCTCAACACAGTTACAACTCGAGCAAAATAATTTGACTCCTGCGGGATTCGAACCCCAACCTCCGGCGTTCAAGGCGCACCCCTTAACCACTCGGCCATGATAACTGCTCCAAAACACTTTGATAAATTCTCTAAAATCAAGTTATCACTAATTATCACAAGAAAAACACAATAAAAACCCTGAAAATCATTTTGCAAACGAAAAGATTGGAACCCCCCAAGTTAACGCTTTCAAAGTGCACCTAATGGCCACTCGGCCATGGAAGAACATTGAAAACATTTTTATAAATTTTCTAAAATCGAATTACATCAAATTTACACAAAAGCCGAATTTTAAAACGCGTTTGAAAGATTTAGGCGAAAAAACGAAAAAATGAAAATGTGAAAAAAAGGATTACGGTAGGACAGAAAAATGTTTGGACAACGGACAAACGGACACATGTTTTTGGCCTTTTACTCGAAAATGCACCTACATACCTATATGTTTTTATGTTTTTAATCGATTCTCCACCAAAATAAACATCTTCTATTAAAATTTGAACAGGATTTGAAAAGTACGTAGCGAGTTATGGACTTTTGAAAATTCGGACACAGGTTTTTTGAGTTTTTCTCCATAAATCACCTAGGGACCCCCGGTTTGTTATATGTCTGATCGCTTTCTATCCCGGACGGCCAACGTTTGGGAAAAAATGAGCGCCGAAAAACACCTCTAAAGCAAAAAGCTTAAGACTTTTAGTAAATCTTAGTAACCCGTATACAGATCCTAGGTACCGTACCCCCATCCAGAAACCGGGTACCGTATCCGTATGTAGACCCTTGGTACCGTATCCATATTCAGTTTACTGGTACAGTACCCGTATCCAGATGGTATAGTGTAAGATCACTGGTACAGTATCCAGATCCAGATCACTGGTACCGTACCCGCATCCAGATCCTTGGTACAGTCCCCCGTATCCAGATTCCTGGTACCGTACCCGGATCCAGATCACTGGTACCGTCTCCGTATCCAGATCCTTGGTACCGTACCCAAATTCAGCTTACTGGTACAGTACCCGTATCCAGATGATAAGATCACTGGTACCGTATCCAGATCCATAGTACCGTACCCACATCCAGAATCCTGGTACAGTACCCGTATCCAAATCACTGGTATCGTATCCGTATCCAGATCACTTGTACCGTACCCGCATCCAGATCCTTGGTACAGTCCCCCGTATCCAGATTCCTGGTACCGTACCCGTATCCAGATTCCTGATACCGTACCCGTATCCAGATCCTTGGTACAGTCCCCCGTATCCAGATCCTTGGTACCGTATCCGTATCCAGATCCTTGGTACCGTGCCCACATCCAGAATCCTGGTACATTACCCATATCCAGATCACTGGTTCCGTATCTGTATCCAGATCACTGATACCGCATTCGTATCCAGGTTCTTGGTAGCGTACCCGTAGCCAGATTCCTGATACCGTACCCGTATCCAGGCCCCTGGTACCATAACCAGATTCGGAACCCAATACTGTTTTTTTGGTTGGGAGCGACGATGCACTTTGATTCTTTGATCTGTGTGCGTGACTCGCGAGAGAATGACTCTCTCCCTCCCCTCGCACTCTCTCACTTTCACGTGCTCTCTCGCTTCCGCCCGTCTCGCGTCCCTCGTGCTGATCTACCAATCGATTGTGTCTCTTCCCTTCTCGTCTTGATTCAGTCTTACTTCCATCGTCCTTCTTGTTTGCGTGTCCTCTTCCATGCTCTGTTTTTAGTCCTTTTCGCGCGTGAAACTTGTTGAAGCAATCGTTGACCTTCTAGAAGAGGCTGTGCATGGCGCACCCTTGTCCCTTGGGTGATGTTGAGTGCTTCTGCTGTCCTATTTTGGCTACCGCTGCCTTTAACTGATCTCAGCGTGTCCCTGCTTGCTTACAAACGCGGGCGTTGCTGACTTGTTGACGTTGGCGCCAACCAACACCGACATGTCAACATGACTGCTTCTTCTCCCCAATCCTTGTTTCCTTGTCGCCCTGCGGGGCCTGTACACTTGTCATTGATTAGAAGATGCTGAATCTTTCTCCCGTCCTATTTCGGGTCCACTGTTGCTTCTACTTGCTGTTTACACGCTGATGACTTTAGTTTAGAGCTCTCAGGAGGAGATGTGTCCCTGTATTGCCCTCGCGTGTGAACGTGAGAGGAATCGCGCGCGCGCTCACCAGCATTGCCGACTTCAAAGGGTCTTCTTGCGTTCCCTTCACGCTTCCACCTCATCTATTTGATTCCAAAGCACGCGTTATTGTGCTTAAGCACGTTTAGCGATAAATTTTAGGGGATTGAGGGCCTCGATTTTCGTGTTACTCGTTGTTCTATATTTTCGAAAATATGCGAATTTCGCGGTTCTTCTTGTTTTTGCACGCATTTTGATCGCTGATTATTGTAGAAGTGCATTCCTAAAGCGATCTATGACTAAAGATGCGTGTGTATACAAGGCTCAATTACTATTTTTGATCCTGCTGTTCCCAGTTTCAGCCGTACTATTACTTGTTCCTCGTTCTCTGTTTTCTTTGGCGCTTTCTACGTGTACTTATTTCTCGAATTTCCCGATTGGTTCTTTCTGGTTTCACTTGCTCATCATTGCTCTCTCAGGTTCCGACGGATGCCCCCCCCC
>LS488930.1:151569-189940 GCA_900490705.1 Pristionchus arcanus | reverse complement strand
GCGCACCCTGGCGATGGGGTCTTATTATCTGTGAGTGAGGAGAGCCGGTCGACATTGGCACTATATGTGTCCCGCCCCCTCAACTTCGGTTCAGGGATCAGCGGCTGGTAGTGAAGGGGGGAGAAGGTTCTCACTAACCTTCAATCCATTTCGCGTAAACGCCACACTATCAGGTCACCGGTATGTAAGGCCCCATCGTCAAAATGAATTTATGTGTCTCAAACGTGCAATTGAATTGAATGTATTTTTCGTTGGGGTATTAGCCTCCCTTTTCACACTAACAACGGGAATTTAGAATTTTGCCAGAATAAAATTAGAGTTAACTGAGAGGTAAAAGATGCTGCCTTGCCTTTCATTACAGACTTTCAATGGTCGGTATCCCCTCGTTCGAAGTGATGGATACATGGAGAAACATCCCTCCCTTGCCCTTCCTTTCCTCTATTCAATGAGGACACTCGACATGGATAAGAGGTGCAGTAGGGAATATCGATTTATTGTCATTTGTATATTTTTACAGTTCACGCTCAACGCGATGTCTTCCTTCCTTCACCCGATGAAAGCTTCTCCTTCTTCCTCGCGACAAGGAATTCGCCCTAGTGGATCTTCTGAGAAGGTTTGAGGGACAATTAAAAGTGAAATAGCGCCAGTATTCATAATTTAAAAAATTCTCGCATACAACATATGCCACGCTTTTGCGAACTTTGTGTGCCTCGCTCTTATTCGAAGCGTATTGAATGCGTTGATTTTGATTTTATTCCACGAGTTTTCGAGAAAATAGCGGCTGAATTTCGTCCTAAAAGATGCTTGGTAAATAGTTGTTTCGACGCCAAGTACACTAAAAATAATGGTTGTTTGTTTAGCTACTGCGCCTACTCGATCCGGGACGCGTTGGGCGACAAGTCCTGCCGCAGCTTGCACCACGTGAGTAGGGGCTTGGCACGTGGTGCGCCGCACACCTCGATGAGGTCGACGTATGTGTTGAGTGCGTGGTGAGGTCGACGTTTCTCAGATGCCGTCGCTGGTGCTCATTATCGGCATTCTGCTGCTAATTGTGCTGGCGATCGCTGCAGTGCCGGTGGCCTTTATTCTCATCTCGAATGCTGGCCAGACGGCGGAACTCAAGGGAGCAGGAGGAGAGGCGATCCCCGAAGGAACGGGCGCATTCTTCCATGTGAGTACGGTAGGGACGCTCGAGGTGATCGACGACTAGCTTTATTACCGTATACAAATCGTTCTTCCGATAAATGACTGTTTTCCAGCCTATCCGCGATGGCCTCTCGCATTGGCCCGGCTACGATGAGGAGGCGGAGGACAAAGACAGCAAGAAGGGCGGCAAGGTAGTGTGTGTGTGGTGCGGCGACTGGGAAAGGTCGTCTGTTGGAATTTCGACAGCATTAAAGCAATTGGTAAACGTCGCCCTTGCTGCAGGCACGCGCGATCCCGTCGACGGCGCGCTTCCCGCCCAACGTCTCGCTCTGCCACGGATTCGGCTTCGCGGGCACCTCGCAGCCGGTGAGCAGTACGGGGGATTACGGTATTGATCTTACCCCTACCGTCGGCGTTACCGTACCCTTGCAGTCGCTGGTCATCTCTACGTCGGCACGCTGCGACGGCAAGGCCGACTTCCCGGGCGCATCGGACGAGGCCAACTGCAGAGGTAAATGTTGGAAAAAATCATGTGGACACTTCGAGCGCGTCAGCACCACCAATGCGTCAACCAATCCAGTGTTTGCAGAATGCCAGACGCCGTTCTGGTGCGAGAAGCTGGGCGCTGGCGCGAGCAAGGCGCGCGAGCGACTGTGTCTGCGCGTGCAGGACTGCCCGAACAAGGTCGACGAGACGACCTTCTGCCGTGAGTGTGGGGTAGTGTGGCTGGGAAACGTCGCCCTGTCGAAATTTTTGCAAGCCGAGGCAAAGTAGTAAACGTCGTCCTGCCTCTTCAGACAAGAGGGAGACGGACTGCCCGAAGGGCACGTCGATGTGCGACGGCTCGCCGCTCTGCCTGTCCTACGACTCGCGCTACGACGGTGTCCAGGACTGCCGTAACGGCGACGACGAGCAGGAATGCAAGGAGTGCACCAAGGGAGACAAGGTGTGTGGTGGGTGGTGCAGTGGGAAACGTCGCATGTCGAAATTTCGAGACAGAACCAGTTAAAGTAGAGGGGGTGGGGTACGGTCGATGTTGGGATATTGATTGTTTCACCTGACATGTGGGGGGGGGGGTGATCCAGATCATTCTCGTCCTAATTATAAGGGAAGCTGGGTGTCCGTGGTTTTGGAGCCCAAAGGCGGTGATTCAATGCTTCACAAGAGTTTCTTACTACCGAAGTCGCAAGAACCTTACTGATGTCTAAAAAAGGGCGTATAATGTAACAGCCGATTGTGTCCCCTCCTTCGGCGGGGTTCGATCGTCTGGCAAGGTTCAGCGCTGCGCAGTTTGATCCCCATTTCACAAATTCATTTCACAAAAAGCGCGCGCGACATGTTTAGACGTGTTTACAATTTCGTGACCTCTCGACTTGTTAACAGTTTCGAGACCTGTTTACGTGACTTTCGCAATAGTGAAAAAAGTGACATCTCTCCTTTATTGAGGAGTAATGATTTTATTTTGGTACATGCCGAGACGCAGTTTCGTTGTTGAATAGTAAGCGGTAGAATGTAATTCATTTGGTACTTGGTGAAACGCTGTTACACCAGCAAACTATAGATTATCGATTGCAGTCAATTTCATGTTTTTCCTGTAACAAGAAATTGTGAGCTTGTAAGAAATTGTGAGCTCAAAAGAAATGTTTTTTCGCCATAAGTCGAATAGTAAACGATTAAATTCAATTCTATTTAGGCTATTTTAATGTTAGCTGTTTTTGCATTCGATTAGAAATTTATTGACCACTATTACATGTTGATAACGCTTTAGATCGCTGTTTCGCGATCGAGCAATAGGAGAAATAACCAAGAAATACTGCTACTTTGGAACCTTCTGAATCGTTGTTTCGTCACCATGTTATATTCTTTTAAAACGCAATACATTAAAGTGATCCCTTGTACAACGCCTTTTCGTCTTACGGAAATATGTGACAGGATTCAATGGTATTTATACCAGTATAAATTCTATTTTTTCCTTCCGTAATGTTTCACTATCAATTGAAAACATTAGAGTTGTAGTTCATGCATCTTTTTTTTCTAGATTGAAGCTTTGCTGATTTTTAAAAAACCTCCTGAATCGTTGTTTCAGCGTAATGTGAAACCTTCCGTCGGTTTCCCGTGGACCCGAAAATAAGTTCCAAAAGCTATCATCTCTCAAAAGTCACTCTCATTGTCAGTCAGCTATGGTCAATAACGATTCAGTTTGAAGCATAATTACGATTGATCATTTTGCTCCTTCCAGGTTGCGACAGTCCCTCGAATGGGTCGCTCTCCCTCGTTTCTTCGCCTCTTCTGCCCACTGAGATCCGTTGAGTGTGGCCATCGCCAGAGAATTCTGCCCGAGGAGGTCCGTGGAAAAATGGATTGAAATTTGTAAAAATGGAAATTGAAAGAGAGGGGAAAAGAGCCGTTTGTGCAGTCGTTTATTGTTGTTGAAATGTTGTTATCACTATCACTAGTGCTTCCCAGGAAGATTCGTATCATTCCCTCGTTTTGTATTGTGCTTCCTTTCCGTGATGTGATTTCTAGTTCTGTTTTTTTAACCCTTTCCTCGTTATTTGTTTATGACTAGGAAACAATTGCCCCAATCACTAATTTTAAGCAACGATAACCACAATCACTAGGTAGGGGCATTTTTTTTGCCCTTTCCCATGGTGCCGTACCGCGGTACCGCGGTCCCAGTGTGGTTTTGGTTTTCTGCCCTTTCCCGTGGTGTGTATATCGTACCGCGGTCCCAGTGTGGTTTTGGTTTTCAGCCTTTTCCTTTCCCATGGTTTGCATACTTAACCGCCGTCCCAGTGGTGAGGTTTTAGTTTTCTGCCCTTTACCGTGGTGAGCCTACCGTACCGCGATCCCAGTGCTGTGGTTATATTTTTCGGCCCTTTCCTTTCCCATGGTGTGCCATCTGTACCGCCGACCCAGTGGTGTGGTTTTAGTTTTCTACCCTTTCCCTAGGTGTGCCTACCGTATCCCCGTCTCTGAACGTGGTGTGGTTTTAGTTTTCTACCCTTTCCCTTGGTGTGCCTACCGTATCCCCGTCCCCGTGATGTGCCTACCGTGTCCCCGTCACAGTGGTGTGTTCTTGTTTTCTGCTCTTTCCAATGGTGAGTCTACCGTACCCCCGTTTTACTGCGCTCTAGACGCGACGACGACGAGGACGCGGTGGCGCAATGGTTGTGTGCCATGAATGCGTTTCGAAAGGTCACGAGTCCGACCCCGCCCGCCCTCAGATCCACCCAAACGTAGGAGGGTTAAGAAATGCTGGAAGTGGTGAAAACCAAAGTGAAGAAATCCCCCTATCACGTGCACACAACACGGGCGGTAAAGCCGCGCAACCAGCCACTGGTCTTCCCGGGATATGCTCAAGTTGCTAACCGGCGATGGGGTGGCTAGCCCGCCCCTAGCGAGGATAATGCCAAACCACCACCACCACCACCTCTTTAGCTTATGGGTAACGAAAAATGAGAAAGCCAGTGCGCGAGGAAGTAGATAGCTCTCTACCTTTGGGTAGTAAAGTAAAGAAGTGCCCAATTCTCAATAAGAATTTTGACATTATTTTTTGTCTCATTATTATCAATTGATTTCAGAGTTACGGTATCTAACTTTATCTATTGCAGAACGTCCTCGCCGTTCTTCCCTTCTCTGCACAAGAGATGCTGCCCCTCTCGGACGTCACGTCGAAGAGGAGCGATTGCAAAGTAAGTACAAATATTTCTACAAATTCTTAATCGCATTATTTCAGTGGCATTTTTCAATAGGACGGCCGAAGGCTATGCCCAAATTTTGAATTGTGCCACTGAAATTTTTTAAATGAAGAATATTGATTGGTCTGCAGGATTACGGTATCTAAATTCATCCTTTGCAGAGCTTCCTCGCCACTCTTCCTTCCGCTGCGAACGGAATGCAGCCCGCTCGGATGATACGTCGAAGAGGACCGATTGCAGAGTGAGTATAAACATATTTGATCGCATTATTTCATTGGCACTTTTCAATAGGGCGGCCGAAGGCTATGCCCAAATTTTGAATTGTGCCACTGAAATTTTTAAATGTAGATTATTGATTGGTCTGCAGGATTACGGTATCTAAATTCATCCTTTGCAGAGCTTCCTCGCCACTCTTCCTTCCGCTGCGAACGGAATGCAGCCCGCTCGGATGATACGTCGAAGAGGACCGATTGCAGAGTGAGTATAAACATATTTGATCGCATTATTTCATTGGCACTTTTCAATAGGGCGGCCGAAGGCTATGCCCAAATTTTGAATTGTGCCACTGAAATTTTTAAATGTAGATTATTGATTGGTCTGCAGGATTACGGTATCTAAATTCATCCTTTGCAGAGCTTCCTCGCCACTCTTCCTTCCGCTGCGAACGGAATGCAGCCCGCTCGGATGATACGTCGAAGAGGACCGATTGCAGAGTGAGTATAAACATATTTGATCGCATTATTTCATTGGCACTTTTCAATAGGGCGGCCGAAGGCTATGCCCAAATTTTGAATTGTGCCACTGAAATTTTTAAATGTAGATTATTGATTGGTCTGCAGGATTACGGTATCTAAATTCATCCTTTGCAGAGCTTCCTCGCCACTCTTCCTTCCGCTGCGAACGGAATGCAGCCCGCTCGGATGATACGTCGAAGAGGACCGATTGCAGAGTGAGTATAAACATATTTGATCGCATTATTTCATTGGCACTTTTCAATAGGGCGGCCGAAGGCTATGCCCAAATTTTGAATTGTGCCACTGAAATTTTTAAATGTAGATTATTGATTGGTCTGCAGGATTACGGTATCTAAATTCATCCTTTGCAGAGCTTCCTCGCCACTCTTCCTTCCGCTGCGAACGGAATGCAGCCCGCTCGGATGATACGTCGAAGAGGACCGATTGCAGAGTGAGTATAAACATATTTGATCGCATTATTTCATTGGCACTTTTCAATAGGGCGGCCGAAGGCTATGCCCAAATTTTGAATTGTGCCACTGAAATTTTTAAATGTAGATTATTGATTGGTCTGCAGGATTACGGTATCTAAATTCATCCTTTGCAGAGCTTCCTCGCCACTCTTCCTTCCGCTGCGAACGGAATGCAGCCCGCTCGGATGATACGTCGAAGAGGACCGATTGCAGAGTGAGTATAAACATATTTGATCGCATTATTTCATTGGCACTTTTCAATAGGGCGGCCGAAGGCTATGCCCAAATTTTGAATTGTGCCACTGAAATTTTTAAATGTAGATTATTGATTGGTCTGCAGGATTACGGTATCTAAATTCATCCTTTGCAGAGCTTCCTCGCCACTCTTCCTTCCGCTGCGAACGGAATGCAGCCCGCTCGGATGACACGTCGAAGAGGACCGATTGCAGAGTGAGTATAAACATATTTAATCGCATTATTTCATTGGCACTTTTCAATAGGGCGGCCGAAGGCTATGCCCAAATTTTGAATTGTGCCACTGAAATTTTTAAATGTAGATTATTGATTGGTCTGCAGGATTACGGTATCTAAATTCATCCTTTGCAGAGCTTCCTCGCCACTCTTCCGTCCTCTGCGAAGGAAGTGCAGCCCCGCACGGATGCGACGTCGAGCAGAGCTGATTACAAAGTATAAATAATTTACAACTTTTGAACCCAAATTTTGAATTGTGCCACAGGTTTTTTTTGAAACTAGGTTATCGATTGTTCTCTTGATTACGGTATTTTCATTCATCCATTGCAGAGCCCTCCCGCTGCTCTTCTCTTCATTGCGATGAGCATTATTCACCGCACGGATGCGACGTTGCCGAAGGTTGCCGAAGGAGGAGTCTTAGTCCGGAGGATACTATCCGCAGCAGCCTATCATTGTATTGTCACATTCGCCCACTGCTAAAGATGTTTGAACGGGGGTGTGTACACAGTATGGGTAGAACTGATAGCTGATCTCGATTATTGTATGAGTGGCCAGATTAATGAGCTAGGCTACCGCTAGGCTGTTGGGATTGGCCGGGGTACAGAAGTAATACAGAAGTTGAAGTAATATCTGTGGATACAGTAGCCTATCGCGTTTTCTGGCCTTTCCGGTGGTGTGCTTGCCGTACCCCCATGCATGTTCTAAACTGGCAAGTCCTTGGCTAGCCTCATCGACTTCTTGTAGTCATCCGTGATTCGAATACTGGATGGCACAACTAGTCGGGGCGAATTGCAGGACCACAGCCTACTCCTAAATCGACCTACTCCTAAAGAGCCCCGGGAAAAGGAAAACCACGCTTCCCACTAGTGCTTTTTTCCTAATCCTAATCATAGGAGGGGATTGGCCGGCTATGAGGGGGGACGAGACATCAACCTGCAATGTATTGAATATCATTTTAGCGAACCGCTAATAACTACCGTAATCAGAGGTCTAAAGAAAAAAACAAGAACTCATCTTTTTAGTCGACTCCAAAGAATGCGACTTGTAGAGGAGGAGGACGGAAGGAGCTCCTGCTTTATTAAAATTATATCCTCACCCGCATTCCAACTTACCTCTGGAATGGGCAGAGGGATCATCGAAGTGCGGGTCTGAAACGGAAAAGTATTGATCAGTGCTATTCAATTACCGTAATCCCATTTAACTCATCTTGCGAGTAGGGAGAAGGAAGGAGGTAGGAAGAGGAAGAGGAGGTAGGTAGAAGGAAGGAGGAAGGAAGATGCCTGGGTGAACTGCAATAGAACAGCGGTTACTAAAATCGATAACCAGCCTACCGTACCTATCATCTCTGCCCCCCCCCCTTCCTCTTATTCTTCCTTCAGTCCCAGTGACCGGCAGTAGTCGCAGTGGGAGGAGGACTATGCAGTCGTCCAAGGTGGCGTTGATGACGTCATCGGTCGAAAGCGAGCCGCGCTACTGAAACTGCAATGTATCGATTAGATGAGCACAATCAACCCCTTGCTGCATCCTTAGAGTGCGCAATACGGGTCGCCGTTTCTTCATTGTTTTCACTTGTTAGTATGTGAGACGACGACCCGTATTGCGCACGTTAGTATCCCCGATTCACCTTGTGCGTAACGGCGTTGAAAGCAGCAAAGGGACGGCGAGAGTGAAGGAAGGAAGAAGAAGAAGGGAGAGGGGAAGTCAAGAGACGGCTGTGGATGGGGATGGGGATAGGAGTACTGAAGACTGACGACTACTTCAGACTGGGGAACAGGAGAGGGAGGGCTACAGTTATAGTCTGAGCCGAAACCACACCACATGAATGGGAGGGGGATGGCCAACCACTTACCCAGGAAGCTAGTCTTCCTTCTCACCCACTGCTTCAGTCTTTCGTATTCATATCACGATCGATCTGAAGGGTGGACGGGAAGTAGGCAGACTAGATCGAGGTAGTAGGAGACGGGGGAGGATCATCGTGAGTGAGGCAGAGGAGTGGCTGGGATGGGAAGGTGCAGCAGGGAGAGGGAGGCAAGTGGGAAGGGAGGAGGGAAGGGAAGGGGGTGGAGTGACGGAAGGGGCGGTAGATCAAGGGAGGCGCTCGTTGACCATTGAGGGAAGTGGTCAGCAGCCAATCGATTGCCTTGCAGTTTGTATCTAGTTTGATCCCGCAAAACGCCCGCCAAATTAGGCGGGTACCATTACGCTGTTTTTGATCGCAGGGGATGAGGCTCCCCTACAGGCCAAGATGGGGAGACTAAGACAAACCCGGGCAGATACCCCGGCCGTCCGTCAAGGCAGTGGGCGGGCGCCAATTTGCCTCCGGGACTGGCCTCGGATCGACCCCGGCGACGGCCGATCGACCAGCGTACCGACCGTCTGCGGGGCAGCGCCAACAGCCCCTGCCCAGCGGACGCAGCCCCCCAAGAGAGGCTGCGCCCTCTGCGAATGACTAGAGGCTAGTAGAGCAGCCTCCCGACGAGTCGAAGATGCGAGTCGACGACTGAAATAACAATAATTATTATTTTTCTTGTATTTTCTACAGCAAATCTAAATGATGCACGCACAGTAAACTAGAATCAAAATGCCGTCGCGTTTTCTCTACCGCAAAAATCCAAAGGAAATCATCAAACTTCGTATCAATAAAAACCCCGTGCTTTCTATTTTCGTCTCTCAATTCCACTTGCTCTCTGCCACTAGAGCTCTGCGAGGGCACTAGAGCCCCTAAAAAACGGACCGCTGTCTCTTCATTGTGCACACACTATCGACCACTCGGCCGGAGTCCGCATTTCGAGAGCTCTAATGGAGCCGAGAGCCCTTCCCTTACAAGGGAAGCAGCAAAGTAAGCGGAACCCCACTGTCACCCCTGCATGCCCCCATAGGTCGATTTTAGATATAAGTACTCCCTTCCCCGCTCACCTTCCAGCCTCCTGATGTAGCTGCTCGCCGCGGCGTCCCCGTGATGAGAAGGAAGACGAGAGAGGGCATCGGAGCAGAGGGAGGGGGAGCGCGGGGCGAGCCTCGCGGACAGCGCCTGAATGTGAATCGATTAGTACTTGCACGATATATTCACTATAAATTAATTGTAAGTAAGAACACAGAAGCGCCGGGTCGGATGGGTGCTACTTCAGGCTTCTGTGAAGATAAGCACGCACATTAAATCACAGGAGGTTACTGCGCGGGTAACGGACTGCTGGATGTGATCAAAGAGGGCTTATCCCAACAAATAAACAGCCAAAGTCCCGGTACGCAATTCAAAAATTGGCGATAGCCTCCGGCGGACCGTTTGAAAAGCGTATCGTAAATAAAGTAAAAGAAAGGTCGTCGCTCGTTTTCGCACGACCCGACCGGGTGCTTTCACACTGTGCCATCGACGGAGGCATCACATCACTAGCGGGCGATACACCATCCTGCTTGGCGTTTTGATGTTTCATTACTGTACCTTGTAGCGGCACTGCCGCACGTCCCCAAGTTGCCGTCCGTCGATGGTGGCGGCGGCGCAAGAGAGGGCGGACCTGCAAAGTGCGCAATTGGGGCACGGAATTGGACAGGAGGGGACACGAGAATGAGATTGAATGCGTAATCGAGTAGTAAGAAGGATGGCAAGAGGACGATTGGAGAGGAAATGAGCGATTTGAATGGTAAACTGAGGCAAAGCGGGCTTGGCACAAAATAAGAAGGAGTAGCGAGTATCGACGGAACTGGGCTTATTGTCTAAAGGAGCAGCAAGGTGGACGAGGCACGCAACAGCCACTCGCGAAGGGATAATGGGAATGGGAGAAGGGAAGGGGGGGGGGGTGAAGGGTCGATAGCACTTCGATCGATCGATCTACCGAAAAGCAAAAGACTGGAAGTACGACGGGAACGAGAGGGAGACATGGCCCTTCTTTATATATAATGTAACGAGACCAAAACGGGCGGTTAGAAGTGGTCGAACAGTTACACAAACGCGCTACCTCCAGATCTGTCTAAAATACAATAAGAAGGGCGTGAACGTGGGGGAGAGCATGCAAAATTGCGAGTAGAGACTAAAACGGGAGGGATTGCAAAGGTTTTATACGATAAATTACAAATAATCTAAAGCAACGGGGAGGGAAGCGTGCACGCAACATTCACTCGCGAAGGGATGATGAGAATGGGAGAAGGGAAGGGAATAGCCCATCGATCTGTCGATACGAGGAAAGAGGGACGACAGACACACGATTGAGAGGTGTGATCTACCGATAAACAACAGGTCGAAGGGAGGGGAACGTTCCAACGTGGTTTGTGTGCCATCATGATATCACTTTCGTAACAAGCAAAGGGTGGTTCGAGTGGTCAAATAAAACGCGATGAAAAAAGAAGACAGGTTTCATAGTGCCCCTCCAGATCAGTCCAAAGTACAATAAAGAGGGCGTCAAAGTGGGGGAGAGCATGCAAATTGCGAGTATAAACAAATACAGGAGGTAACGTAGCTTCTAACAATAAGAGATACATTACGAATAACCTAAGTAACGGAGAGGGAAGCGGGACACGCAACAGTCACTCGCGAAGGGATGATGAGAAATGAGACAGGGAGAAGGGAAGGGAAGAGCCCCAATCAATCAATTGATCGATATGCGGGACGAGGGACGAGGTACAGACACGCGACTGACTTCTGATCTACCGACAAACAAGACGAGTTCAAATGATCAAATGGAGGGAGAGAGACGAGAAAGGGAAGATGAGCAACATGGAGGAAACACCGGCAATCGTATCTTCTTTCCAAATTACAAGTAAAAACGAATCGGCAAGAGCCTCTCACATTTTTAATGCTATTTCGCCGGTTACAAACGAGAGAACATGCAAAATGAGGCGAGGTGCGCGTCAGGTTGCCAACACTTCCCCGTTCCATCACAGACAGATGCAATAAAATGAAGAGACAATCACCCTTATTTCGAACTACATTTCTTTCCCTCCACATCACAAGTACACCAATGGCCTCATCCATGATTCCTCTTTGTAAATCATTCAACGTCAACTTGTTTTATCATAAACAACATGAACGAGATAACAACTGATCGAAAACAACAACAGCACATCGATTATACCTCAACAATCAATCTATCCTACACCCTCATCCTCTGCAATGTCTCCCTTGTGCACTAACTTAACAAGACAGACAAGAAATTACGTGAAATGAGGATACTTTAATCAATCGATAATATAAATACCCAATAATCGATTCACTTTATGCCCTACATCCTCATCCTCTCCAGTATCTCTCTCGTGTACTCGCAATCTCCAATCACTCGACTCTCCTTGTACGGATTCTCCACCATCGCATCGAAGAGATTCATGCCTCGATCTGTCTCCTTAAAGGTAAAAATAGCATCGTTAATGATTTTCTGCAGACCGTTGTACCAAACACCGTCTCATCCTGATCCCCGTCTCTCATGAAGATCCGATGAAACCTTTAAGTCACCGGTGATCCGTTTTTTTTACTTCAAATTTTGGAGAATCGAGATCGTCCAATAATGCAAATGTTTCCGAAATAGTGTTGAAACTAAGAGGTGTTAGTTTAGTATGTAGTTTATAAAAAAGGATACCGTACCTTCTCCTTGTCCTCCTCCACACTCCCTCCGCTACCGTACTCCTTCTCCCTTCCGAGTCTCAGCACGAACGGGTTCAATCGCGTCCCGCTACCGTACACCCGCTCGCCCAGAACGATCGCCGCCTGAAGAAGAAGGTACGGTAGGATTATCGATGACCCATCTAGTGAGCAGCAATCGTGGTATTTTTTTAAAGCGCCTTATGTGGACACAATGCTCATTCCGAAAGCTTCCCATACTGAAGATCATATGAAGCGCAAGAGTCAAAGGTCCTAGGATCATTTTCCTGCCTAGCGCAGAAACACTATCGCCGCCTGAAGGAGAGGGTGCGGTAGGATTATCGATTTTCGGAATGCTTCAGGCTCACTAGCCCTTTCCCAGCAACTGGCAAATATTTTATTTTATTTCAAAAGACATTCCCAGAATCTACTTAATTTTGCGATTCCTTCCCACAATGAAGATCCTATGAAGCGCGAGACTCAAAGTACCTAGATTTTTTTTCTTTTTCCTATCTAGTGCAGAGACGCGATCGAGGCCTGACGGTAGGATTATCGATTTTTCGGAATGATTCAGGCTCCCTAGGAATTGCCCAGCAATAGAGAAGTACTTTTATTTTTTCCCGGAACATTTCGAGTATCAGTAAATTGTTCGATTCCTTCCCACAATAAAGATCCTATGAAGCACTAGACTCAACAGTCTCTGGGAGCATTTTGCGCACTCAAATGTTGAATTATCATCACGTTCCTTGTTTTAAATGTATTTACAATTAAAATTAAACCGCACCTTCTCCCTGATCTCCGACGACTCGTCCTGCAGGAACTCGAGCAGCACTGCCGTCGAGGCATCTGAGAATTAAAAATATTAATAATACAATACAATTATTATAATAAACTTGAAAATTATCTTAATGCAGGACTTCTGATGCTTCTGGGAATACAAATTTGAATTAAAATAATAATATTATAATGTTATTCTCACATCCACAGCTATGATCAACTTGATTGATTCGTCAAAAACCTCTCTAACCCGATAATAGTGATACCCCTCCAATTCATCGATCATGTACCAGGGCTGAATCACAAATTGACCCAGTCAGCCTTTGTCGCTCGTCCATTTCCGCGACAAATTCACTACAGCAGAACTTCAGCGCCTCATTGCACAAACCCGGAATAATTCCGTTTCATGCAGTATACGAATACGAGGGAAATCGTATATATTAATGTCTGTGTGGTACACATTCTAAATAATATCAAATTTATAACGTTGTCTTCACTCTTACCGTTATCACAAACTACCGTACCTCCTCCTCCATTGGCGGCGCACTCGATGGCCATCTCCTTCGTCTCGTCGTCGTCGGCGGTCGTGCATCTGGAGATCGATCGATTGATTTAATATTGATTTATACCGTATCCCTGGCTCGTTAAGTTATCGACAGAAATCAACAGTAATCACTAGGATACTTGAGGAACATTCCATCTTATTCGCTAAAGGAATTCAGCAATGCTCTGAACAATTCAGAACCAGTAGGATTGATGCTCTAACTAGGATACAAGACAGGTTGACATCAATATTTTCCAATCACCAGCATGAGGCTACCTGTAATCAAACAATCTAAATTTAAATTTGAAAAACCAACCAGTTTTTATAGTCAAATTCCTCTCCTACCGTATCCCCGAATTTTCAGTAGATAGCCGTTATCAACAAATAATTTACTATGAAATTTATGGAAGAATCATCTATGGCTCTTTGTAAAGTTATTCAGAAGAATTCGCAGAATTTCAGAACCGGACGACTCGCCGCTCTAACAAGAATACAAGGACGCACGAAAATATTATTGTTCAATAAAAGGCGTTCACACCCCACACCCTTATTTACTTCCCAATATTCATGTATGTTTCCCTACTTTGATCATCTACCGTACCTCATCACCCACTCTCCATCTCCCTCCTCCCCCTCTCTTGCTCTCCCCACCTAGCGAATTACTGCTCCAGTATGAGCGCAATTAAGCCTTTTCTCGCATAGCTCCAATCGAGAGAAAGTTTTGACGATGAACAAATTTTTACCTGTGTGAATAGTAAACCCAAACTGCCCAAATACTTATTACAGTGCCCACCGTACCACATAACCTCCCGCTACAATACCGTACGTCATCATCCATTCTACATCTCCCTCCTCTTCTTCCTTCCCTCCTCTCAACCACCTAGCGAATTACTGTTCCAGAAATCACACAACTGTGAAATTGTTCACTTATCTCTAATCGAGTGAACATCATCAAGGTAAACAACATTCTTATCATATGTACAGCCTCAGAACCACCTACCGTACTTTATAAACACTCCCTCTCAATACTACCCTACCGTAATCATCTACCGTATCTCCTCATCCACTGTTAATCCACCTGCTAATCCTTTTCTTTCCCCTCCGTCCTCCTCTCACCCACCTATCAAATTACTGTTCCATCGGCAGCATGCATTTATCTCCACTCACATAGCTTTAATGGACCGAAGGCATGTGAACAGACCCTAATACCGAATTACGAATTTATCGCCTACAGTACCCCAAACCGTATTCGCCAACTCCTCTTCCTATGGACGCAACACTACCGTAACCAACTACCATACCTCATCATCCACTCTCCATCTCCCTCATCTTCCTCCTTTTGTTCCTTCTCTCCTCTCATCCGAATCGTGCGCAGCAGACTCTCCTCGGGCAGTCTGAATATAAATATTTTAATTATTTTTCAACATCTTCTTCAGTCTATTCAACAACTCCCTCGCCACTGCTTCTCACAATGTCTGTGTTTCACACTTCTCTTATATTTTCCTTCGGTTAATCCAAAAACGATAATTAGGACATCTATTGATAATCAACAATCCGATCAATTCACTGCAATATTTTAAGGATGTCCAACAATAGTTAAGTTTCACATTCAACTCATATTTTCATTCGCTCAATCCTATACGATAGTTTCCAATTGGTTCGCTCATCAACCCAATCAACGTTCATTACAATGCCAACACATTCCGATTTTACCCCCCTCCCCATACGATCACAAAATTATGCAATATTTATGTTTCCCACTTTTCCCATATTCCGCCCCGGTCAAACCGCAACATTGATTTCGTAAAATCTGGCATGCAACAACCCCACAATCAATGCACTGCAATGCCAACACAACCACACATTCGTACATATTTATCCTGACATCAGTGGTCACATGTGGAACGGACTGCGCTGTTTATTTATTTGGAGTATTCTTGGTCGGGGGTATACGGTAGTTTTCCCTTCGGGACCCTTCTCACTCCCTCGCGCTTTCCATCGTCCGACAGCACTTTGCTCCTCTGACGTGCTTCGATTCCATCTCCGTTTTGATCTCCATCTCCTCCAGCTCCTTCATACCAGCACGAATTTCGCCCATCTGACACGGAGAATACGGAAGTTAAAACGCGGTCTGCGTAACAGCGGGGGAGGGGTGGCACAGTAGTTAAAAATGGTCTCTGGGGGTTCAAACTTGGTGGTTAGACTCCCTAGGGGTGGGATACACTTCAGCCAAATTTTGACCCCAAAAGTTGATCTTTGATCTTTGATCTCGGAAAATTTCATCTTCATTTTACCCCCTCATGTTATATACCATTCGATAGAGCATCAAAAGTTATGTCAGAATCTCAGTTTTCGTTATCCTAACTTTTTCCGTTTTCGAAAAAATCGATAAAAATGTCGCTTTTTAGGGATTTTATTTTTTTCAAAAATTTTTTTATCGATGTTCCAATGGTTTGCGGGACCTGAAAAGTTGGCATTGTATGTAACAATATACAAGGAATCCAATAAAAATTATGCCGGCTCGATACGACATACCAGGACATGACTTTTTCTCGAAAAAACTAGCGCGCAATCGTCGACGCAGGTTCGAATCCCGCCGACGGCTAATCTTTTGCCGGATTTTATTTCGACCCAAAATCATGTTTTTTCGACATGAAACCACTTTTGATATGTTTGTAGGTTATATCAACGATGTTTTGCCGCGTTACAAGGAAAATCGTGATCATTCATCTCGATGACTTTTTTCACATAAGGGTCCCCCCTTATGTGAAAAAACAGGTTGAGGGTCATGTTGAAATTGACCAAAATTTCATGTTTATGGCAATTCTAATACTATAAAACTTATTTTCAGACAATCTAATCTATAGAATCTCGATTCGGATTTTCGATTTCGACATGACCCTCACCCTGTTTTTTTTCACATAAGGGGGGACCCTTATGTGAAAAAAGTCGATGCGAGGAATGATCATGATTTCCCTCGAAAAGTGGCAAAACGTCGTTAATATTACCTACTAGCATATCAAAAGTGATTTCATGTCGAAAAAACATCAGTTTGGGTCAAAATAAAATCCGGCAAAAGATAAGTCGCCGGCGGGATTCGAACCCGCGTCGACGATTGCGTGCTAGGTTTTTTGAAAAAAAGTCATGGTGTGGTATGTCCTATCGAAACGGCATATTTTTTTTCTGAATTCCTCGTGTATGTTTACATAATGTGCCAAGTTTTCAGGACCTGCACTCGATTGGAACATCGCTAAAAAAAAATTTCGAAAAAAATAAAAACATGAAAATTCGTGTTTTTATCGATTTTTTCGAAAACGGAAAAAGTTAGGATAACGAAAACTGAGATTCTGACATAACTTTTGATGCTCTATCGAATGGTATATAACATGAGGGGGTAAAATGAAGATGTATTTTTTCGAGATCAAAGATCAAAGATCAACTTTTGGGGTCAAATTTTTGGCTGAAGTGTATCCCACCCCTAGGGAGTCTAACCACCAAGTATGAACCCCCAGAGACCATTTTTAGCTACTGTGCCACTGCCCCTCCGTATCCCGACGGTCTTACACGGACTGCCTTTTAAAGAGTACGATATTCTAACGGAACCCCGCCCATCTGAGAGTACGGTGAAGTCTCAACATCTTCAGTCTCAGAATGGCAAGATTGGTCGAGGTCCCGTAGTGACGACTTCCACCTCCTAAGTATCACACTACGGTAGGTACAGTATCCCTCCACAGTACCTCTTTAGTGAGCATCTCCTTCAGCTCGTTCATCTGTTGATTGAACTGCTTCGTCCACTCCTTCAGATTCGTCTCCGCCCTCTCAATATCCTGACGGGCGTCCACCTGACCGGCCATCAGGGGACGACCCTTCGTGCGACAACGGGTCACCTGGTAAGGTAGAGTTGACGACAGGGCACGGTATGGTGAAGTAGTGTAATTGTATTCGTTGCAAATCTTGTCAAGGCACGATTACTCTATTCCTCAAAATCCGGCTTATGGCGACAGTGTGAAACATCAGACAGCTAGGTATTGCCCAAAGTAACACGCCAGGCTACAGTGACCGTACCGAACTCCTCCTCCCTACATTATCTTCTCATTCATCGATTACGGTACTTCTACAGTATCCTACCGTACTCTCTCCTCTCACCTTCTCATCCAGCTTCCTTGCCGTCTGGATCCTCTTCTGCTTGAGCACGGACAGGTCCTTGCTCAGCTTCTTCTTCGACTTCTTCTCCTGATCAAAAGAATCCATTCAGAATCCCTCCGATCCCCATGCGTTTGTTCTCGCAAACTATGCGATTCAATAATCTAAGTGTCAATAGTCTATTCAATAGTGCGATAGTGCAAACGCTAGCCTCGGAAGGGCACATGTGAGGTTGATGTTTCACGATTACCATACAACCAGTTGTGCTCACGCATTTCAGTGAGCATCTTCTCTTGAATTTCCAAAATATTCAGTCGATGATCTAATCACTAGGGCTGTCGGGCTGTCGGGCTGTCGGGAAGACGAATCGGAATAACCATTCCGAGCTCCCTATTCTGACCTTCATGAGTAATGAAGAGTCGGATTCCTCATTCTGACAGCCCCTATTGATGGCCGTCATTTTCATCCCATTGATCACCTGATCATCAGCCGCCCTCTGCTTCTCCGTCGACCTCGTAGTCGTTGTTGTGGTAGTCGTGGTCGTCGTCGGCGTGTCCGGCGTCGACAGACTCAGGCTCACGCTCAGGTCCGAGGGCGCCTTGCTCTGTGATACGGTAGTGAAGAATACGGTAGACGGGATTACAGTAGCCAGTAGCGTAGTAGATCAGAAGGTACGACAATCGCTCTTCCGTTGTTTATCAGATTTGGAAATACCGTAGAGGCGTACTGTATCCAGGCCGCTACCGTATCCTACGGTATTTACCGTTCTCATGATGCTGCCCTCATCGACGAGCTTGTCCGTCATGCTCTTCGGCGGAGCGGTGGCTGACACGACGGCGCCCATCGACGACGAGGTAGAACGCTTGTTCGACAAGCGCGGCTTCTCCTGCGAGGGGAGAACCACTATGTTGCTGGTATGAAGAGCAATGAAGCATGTAGTTCCGACTAGGGTTGGCTAAACGATGCGATGGATACGATGCCGCGAGAGAGGTCAACATGCGGCATCGAATGAACATGCGGCATCGCATGTTTGGGAAGAGGGGAGAGAGGTCGCGAAGCTCCGCCCCCTTTGTCTTGCCTCTCTCTGCTCCTTCTAACCCGTCTTGGCTAGAATGCGTGCGTTATACAAGTGCGGCTGGGGATGCTCCTCTCTTCCCAAACATGCGATACCGCATGTTTATTCGATGCCGCATGTTGACCTCTCTCGCGGCATCATGCGATGCCGCATCCAACGAATTGCCAACCCGAGTTCCGACTCCTACACTACACAGTTGAGAGCACCATGCTACGGTGCGAAAATAGAATAGGAGGAGTACTGTAGGCTGCGATCCCCCTCCAACCGTACCTCCACCGGCGGCTCCTTCGACGCGCGTCTGTTGGAGGGCTTCTTCATCACCATCACCGACTTGTCCTACAACGGTGATGTAGGGATACGGTAGGGTATCGATCCGAATACTGTATCCAGTAGATCCTATCTCGGAGCAGAGTTACGGTAGAAAGTCAGTCCTCGATCACTCACTACTGCCGTAAACCTTCTCCTACACGGTAGAATATAAAGTCAGTCCTCGATCACCTTCTACCGTACTTTTCCTACCGTATACCTTATCCGGTAGCAAGTCAGTCCTCGATATCTCACTACGGCACTCTTCTCCTCCTCCTACCGTATACCTTGTCCGGGGACATGATCGGCTTCTGGACGGGCGACGGCGGCTGCACCTGCCGGCCCGACTTCTTCTTCGCCACTTTGTCCTGAGGGGAAGAGTGAGGGGGTTACGGTAGGCTCATCGATCGATAATTTCTCATCTTTCCGTTCAGACTCTCCTCTCGGGGCCTCCACTATCATGCATAGCTTTACGTGATCTTTGATCCTTGATCTCTGATTTCCCATCCCTCTAACCTTAATCTTGTCCTGCTCCGTCTGCTTTGCTCCTCTTCCGCTCGTCTTGTTCCCGTTCTTCTTACTCGTCTTGCTCGTCGAGCCCATTTCTTCGTTGAGAGGAGAGGAAGGAAGGAAAGGAGGAACGGAGAGGGCAACCACTCGCGATGAGAGCGAGCGAGGGGAATGGAGAGTTGTTCGAAGACTTGTTCGTTATTGGGACGAATGACGATAAATCGATTAGAACGAGGAATTCAATATACGAAAACACGATTCAATGATATTAATTTCTTGCCGTCGCACTTGTATCATCAAAGAATTTACCGCTGTCAGCTTTAGTCAAGTACATGAAACACGGAAACGTCAAGTACACGAATGACAAGTTTGAAGCGGAAATCGGTATTTAGTCATTGAAAAACAGTTAATTTGCTCACCCCATGTATCGACTACACTTTAATTTTGAAGAAAGGATCCTTCCCGCGATATTTTGCGTAATATCGGAATTCATTTCATGACCATCAACACATTTTAGCACATTTTATTTATTAGCACAATACTTCTTTCCTCCACCACTCAATTTGTCCCGTAGAAATTATCATCACTCACCTCCTCTCCTCCATCTCCACTCCCTCGATCGTCTTCCTTATCTCATCCCTCCTCTTTTCTGCTCGTTCCCCGCAAGCGACACGAATGAGCAGACGGAGAATCTAAAAGGGAATTTTAGTGAACCCGAACCATCGAGGTTTCACAAGAATCAATCTACCCATGTATTTCTTCTCCACCAATGTTAAGAAAATCAATACACGCACAATCAATCGATATTCCTGTCTTGCTTCCACTTTTTCACCGCCAGGATATTCCCAGTTTCAGGCAGTTTACTAAAACTGGCATTCAGCAGTTCATTAATGTAGTCATAATTCCCTTGCTAATCCACAATCACTATATTTTGTTATTATCATTCACTAATCTATTTAATATTGCGCGAAACACCCAAGACCCAAATGAAAGAATGTAATGTCACCCACAATCAATCGATTCGTCTCCTTGCTCTCCTCCTTCAGGTCCTCGAGCAGATACGGTAGGAGTCGATCGATAATCTCCGTGGAATCGATCGATTTCTCCGTCATCGAGAGATTACGGTAGATCTCGTGGCGGAACTCTGCTGATGACAGGGGCTGCAGTGGTCTTTTATTAGTGTTATTCTCGTTCTCGGAATATTCAGCGAGGAATTAATTTCCTCAAGCTAACAGAGAGATAGGAAGATCGTGAGACACAAGACATCCTAGTCCCCCTTCATTTCCACGTTTCGAATCACCGCAGACACATATTTCAGAGCGTAGGTCATATTTTTAATATCTACGAGAAACAGGCTTCATTAGTTTGTTCAAACTAGCAGAGTGATATGAGCATCGTGCAACTCAAAGCATCCTAGTTTCTTCTCACATAACAAGCCTGTTCAACTACAACATTTTCCTATTGGCAACGTTTCCTTCTAGGAAACACTGCGCATTGTTATTCATCGACTGACTGTACTGCATCAAACAGTCATCCAAAAGTCAATAATGCCTCATCAGCTCCCCTCTACCCTTCCTCAGATACCGTACCCATTTTAGACCATTTTGAACTACTGTGCCACATCCCCTCCGGATCCTGACGTTCTTAGGCGGACCGCGTTTTAAACCAATCAATAACAACTCACCAGTTCCTCCCTCCTTTCCTCATACCGTATCCATCCAATCGCGAGGGGTCTCAGCGCGAGTGTCAAACTGTCGATCGAAGGTATCGATTGGAGTCGAGGCAGGGGCAGAGAGAGACGATGGTACAGCGAGAGAAGGAGGGATACGTTCCAGTCGCACCTTTAATTATTATTTATTGACATGAAAATGTTGAGAGTATTGTCACTTCCACAGGACTACAGGTTCCATAGAAACGTTGTAACCGCAATGTAACCGGTCATTCACTTGCACCAAGGTTGATCATTTTTGAAATGCAATGGCAAAGAGATCTAGTTTGATGCACAATTTCAAATCCCCCATTAATCACGTCATCCTTCTCTCTCGCTGTACGACCGTCTCTTGATGCGGGGGCAGGGGCAGACGCAGTGATCAAAAAGTAAAAAGACATACGTTTTCTCCGCCGTTTCGTTATATATTTGCCCAATTAGACGTATAAAAAATCCTGTCGCGAAGGCAATGGATTGTATTCGGGCACCTTTATATAAATCGCACTTTACATGACTTTTTGAACACTGGGCAGACGGTGGAACCGCTTCCTGCACTAACAACATACTCCATCCTCCCATGTTCTTACACTAATTATTTATATAAGTTGGAATCCAATGCCGACAGCTAATCGACAGTTCGTCAGCTCACCATTATTCCTATCCATCATGAAACCCTGCACTCACCGATCCACTACACTTCTCATATCACTAGACTTCTCCCATTTTCTCAAGCTAGTTTGTTTGTTTTTTAGGCCCGAATCTGCCAGAATAATTACTGCTTGCACAAAGTTTCGGAACCAATAGTATTCGTGAAACCGAAACCTACCAAAACTCAACTGACAAGCTCATACTACTCCTCCCTTAACTCATATCCGCCACATTTTCTTGAAAAAATCTTGCACATTCATTTTCCCCTCCTTACTTCGCAAAGCATCAAAAATTTCATCCATAAAGTAAGGCAAAATACTAATTTCCAAACAAAACACCTTATTTCCTAGTTAGGTTAGGTTTAATTAGACACCAAAGAAGATGATGAATTACAACTGTCTGAATTTCAAAACATATCCTCATACGGAAACCCCAATTAATCAACTACTCGCCTTTTCATCATAATAAGCTCCTTATCCTACATTTATCTGGATCACCACATTTTCGCAAACCGTTCTACCCGTATCGATGGCGAAAATTCATTACTTTTCACTCACCACTCCCTGTACTCCTCTCCCTCTTCCCATCCTCTCACAATTCCTCTCATTCTCTCCTCCGTCTCATCGTAGTCGTCGTCGCGCTTACGATCGAGGAACGACGTCATCTTAATTAATTAATTATTGATTAATTGATTAATTGCGCCACTCATCCTTGACAAAAAATTTCATAGTTTTGATATCAACAGCAGCAACGTTTCAGGTGCGACGTTTCGACCACATTGACGGTGTTATAGAATTTAGTTATATTTACAGCTATGTTCCATTTACCAACCTTTCCTTTTGTCACGCCCGATACTTTCCTTGTGAACCTCTAATTCAACCGGGTATTTGAATTCTCGAATTTATACAAAATAATTCGTGATGGGATTGAACTCGGCATTCGAAGACTCATCACTTTCTCAAGCATCCCAGGCTTGTTGTGGTTTTCGTGAAACAGAAATAATATATCCTAGTGATTCACCCACTCATGATATTTTGTAGACTCAACAACATCAATGGACCATCATTTCCGACGCTGATGCAGGAGAGCTAAACTCCCGGTGAAGCACAAATCATATCGGCCACAACTCCTCACACTCCGTATCGCCATCGGTAATAATTATCGCCCTCTCATCTAACTCGTAAGTGCAATTGCAATTTCATTGGTTATTTTATAATTTCGACCGGATGGCTTCAACATATGTTAACCATTTTCTAAGACTCTTAAAACTATTGTGAGACACAAAATTCCCGCTTTAATTTTGCCTTCTGAAATAGCACAACAACTTTCTGATCCTCTTCGTACTAGTGCGAAACTTTCTTCCTAATTATTATCTCGCTAATAGTAACAAACTTCACTCAGCACCATCAGCACGGTATTGTATTCTCAAAGGGCGGTATTGGAAAACAATAGACACCTACATTGAACTTCTAGTGTTTCACATCAGATATAACTCATTTGAAACACAAGTAATCCTTCCACATAAATCCCAACTCGCCACCATCGGCACTGCATTGACCTCGTTCTCGTACTGATCTATCACTTTTAACGATTCCATATTGTCAACGAATACAATACATTCGTCGAATCATTTAGTTTCGTTTTCGCATCTATGGTGGAGTGCAATCACTTTACACAAACCTCAATTCTCTTACAACTATCGCGAAACAAAAATCCTCTATCCAAACCCTAGGATATTGATCACAGGTCACAAACCAAATTTTTAATAGCTAATTAATAATAAAATTCTCACCACCATCAGCACTGCATTTGCTTCGTTCTGCCGCATCTTGGCCGCACTCTGGCTGCCGATCCACGAGAGGAGAAGGGAGACGTCCTGAATGAGATATCATTTCACATTTGTAATAATGTGCCCTCTCATTTCGCTGTTCTCTATCGCCAATCAGAGAAACTATCGTAGATTGTTCTGGCAGCTTATCATTACCCTTCCACAATAATTCTTGACTTCTGATCTTTGTGTTTGACAGTTTTTTAATCTTTAGTGTTAAAGAAAAGTACGATTGTTTTTTTAAAAATCAACTCCTGATGTAAATCTTACGAAACATAGATTCAAAGTAAGCATCAAACAGGAATTTTCCACTGTGCTTTTTCAATTTTTTTTTATTATTAATTTATTCACTCTGAATCGCATTCCAGAATGGCTAAAAGTATACTTTTATAAAACTCTCTCGAGAGTACACAAATTGAAGGGACGCAGATTCCTTACCTTCCTCGTGGCGATGGTGCACCGTTTCTTTCGCTCTCTCATTTCATGATTTCATTTCATTTAACATGGCGGCTGTTGTATTTCAAAAACTCTCAAACACTCTTACCTCCCTGGTCGCAATGGTGCACAGCGCGACGGCGGCCAGCGCGCGCACCTTCTCCGCCCGGGCAGAGAGGAGCACCTGGAGAAGGGGGTCATAGATCAGAGATCAAAGATCATCAACTATAGATCAAAGATCACTCAGCCCTTCGACAAGCCCTGCAAGAGCAAGTGTTGTTTCCAATCAACGAGTCCTATACGATCCGGGTTTCAGTGGAGCCTGATGAATGCGAAAGAGACGATACGAACAATAACGCCTGGCTGCGTGCGCGACCAACACCAAACCATGCATAAAATAGAAGAAAGTTCGCTGTCGAGGACATTTCCCGAAACTATCCTCTCAAAACTAAGTTTCAGTGAACCTATGTAAACCTGAAATCCTAGGCATCACAATAAAGGTTCGGACCATATCTTCACCATAATCTATCACTGAAAATGGAACAGAACAGCTCAGCAACGATCACTCACCGTGATTACTCTCGGAATGAGGGGATGGAGCTCGTGAAAAAAAGGGGGGGGGCTCTTTCCCTGACAACCTATCTGCTCTTTTCGGTCAATGTTTCACTGGCTCCTGATAAACTCTCAATCCCAGGTTCCTCAATGAGCGCAGCATCGGTCATTGATCAATAAATACCTTATCTAACCAGCAAAGACCAACTCACGGTGAGCACTCTCGAAATGAAGGGAGCAAGGGCGATCGGGGGTTTTGAGGACATTTCACAAAAACCACTTTTCAAATCTATCTAAATCAATCTAAATCAATTCCATATAAACCATCATTCTCATGTGCTCCAATAACATCAAAGAAGAGCAAAGATCAAAGACCCAATACCTATTTCCAAATTACTAACCGTGAGCACTCAGGGTATGAAGGGAGTGAGGGCTATCGGTGCGGCAGAGTAAAGCCCTTTCCTAATGTCCTATTAACCCTACTCGGTCTATGTTTCTCTGTCCTCATATTCGATAATCAGGCAAGTCAGTACTAATATTTTCTCCACTGAAGTATCATAAAAATCAAAGACCAAAGATCAACTCACCGTGAGCACTCTCGGAATGAAGGGAGTGAGGGCGAGCGGGGCGGCTGATGAGGGGAAGAGATGGGACAGGAGCACGAGTGAGGGGAACAGGGAGAACTCCTGCAATGATTCTGGTTTTTCTCTGCTAATATCACTGTTATCATGCAAACCACTCATAAGAAAAACAAAACTTCGCAATGTTATCGATATAGATTAGAGGCACTTTATATGATCGGCAACCCTACTAATCCCCCCCACCCCGTGTGTGGGTCAATGTTTCACTGACTCCTGATAAACTCTCATTCAATCAGACAGTGATAACATTAAACTATGTAACAAGTCACGATCAATCAATGAGTTGAGACCCGTTAGGGACATGCAGTAATTTTTTATCGCAAAAATTAATAATCCATAATCATAGCACAATAGCCTCCGATGCCCACACTATATATACTAGCAAACCAAGTGAATCCTCCCCCCCCTCCCCTTTCCTCACCTGCGACGATGCGCACGGCCGCAGCGTTGACAGCAGGAAGTCCACCAGCGACGGGAATCTGCAAGGTAAATGGCTTAATGATTTTCGTATGAAAGGAAAATCATGAAAGTCACCCGGTTACATGAGTTCTCATATTAATTTTGTAAAGAAAAGGAAAGTTCTGGTCATCAATTTTCGGCAATGATGTTGTAGTTGAAGAAAACTTGAAACACTGAATCTTCTAGCCAATTTGCAGTGCACCTCTTCAAGTGATCCAATCTAATATTTGTTTTAACATTTATGTTATACCATGATACTTTGTATATTTATTAATATTTATCGGTTCGGTAAGTGTACAAATAATTGTTTTATATACAGCGATGATAAGGTACCAACAATATTTATCGGAAGTGTGCGCACAAATGGAACCGATGAAACACCGAATCTACATTCTTGCTATACAAGGGAACGTTACGAATATTAATAATTATACAGAAAAGAATAATGAAAATACACATCACACAGTATCCCTCTCATTCCCCATTCTGCATCTCCTCCAAGTCCACCTTGAAGTCCGTGTCCTCCAGCCGCCAGCAATAGAAGCGCACTCCCTGCAAAGTCATAGAGGACAGCATCATATCGCTGTTGAAGAAGAGAACAAGTCTGACATTCCTGCATTCTATTGAAGGAATAGACTAGTAGGAAGCACTACCTGGAACTGATAGGCGAGATTATTCGCGATCTCCCGATGCGGCGCCGTGCCCTTCTCGACGTACGCGTGGTCTACAACATCTTCATTTCTACCGTCCATCTATTTTCCTGCTATTATTTTACTAGTCATTATCTCATTCTGGCAAACCATAGATAAGAAGCAGCTCACCCAACGTCTTCACTCTTCTATACTCCAGAATCGTCGCGTTCGCTCCACACACACCCTTCTTGTGCACACCGTAGCCCTCCAGGGCGCCCACGGGCGAAAGGAACCCGAGGAAGGAGGATGGGCCTGGAGATCACATCCTCGACGGAAAATCACTATGATTACCGTACCCTTCCTCTTAATCGGAGTCCGGTGGAGCGCAAACAAATTCTCCTGTGGGCACACCTTGTTAAGGCTCGAGCTATTCTTGGTTGGCGCGAGAAGACAAAGGGCTGAATTATAGGTTCCCTCCGTATTGGTCGACAACGAGACTCACAATACATTGTTTTGTATCCTCTCTTCCATGAGGCAGTCAGTTGCGAATAACTCGTAGTGTAGAAGTGATTGCTGAAATTGGACTAGCGATGCCGATATAGCTATCGTGCTCAACTGTTTCTTGTAATTATAGGAGGCCATGAGGGTAACGAGGTCGTCCCGGAGTGGGATGGATATTCCTGGCTGGCTCCCTGTCGCCTGAACATTGATCTAGAGGTATGAAAACTACTTGAACGACTCACCGACAGTAGGGCCAGAATAAGTACAGCCTGTACAGTCAGCATTCCGGAGGATGAATATGAGAAGAAATGGCGTGTTTACGTTAGAATCGTACAGCTGAGGCGGCTATAGTGGTCAATGTGCCGTGAAGGTTATCATCACAATAGCGAACAATTTGAGAACATAAAATTACGATTAACGTACAAACGCAAAAAAGTGAGCACATGCATGTGCTGAAAAGAAGAGCATTTCGTGGGAATATTATTATTATTATTATTATGTTCAACGCAGATTGACAGATCATTGACGCAGATCATTGACAATATCGAGCATACGTCCATACAATATCTCGATGAAACACAGATGCGACATCAGTGCGAAAACATTGTACAAATACTCGTCGGTGCTTATTATGATCTGGTTGCACCTTTACCGGTCCCTTTGGCCTACCTTAGCTAATAACTACCGTACCTCGCAAAGAATTCTCATCATATTATGATGATGCGGTCTGAGATCCTTCTTACACTCTCTCAACTACAGTACTCTCTTTGACTAAAGTATCCCACTCATAAATCTACCGTACCTCGCAAAGAACTCCGCAGCACTCATCATATTGTGATGATGAGGCCGTAGATCCTTCTGTCCCTCTCTCGGCACGCCGAACACGCGGGAAATGAGGGCGGACAGCAGCTGGGAAGCGGCGTTCCTAGCAGGCCACTCGGCCGAACAGCAGCCGGAGATGGCTGTCTGGAATAATATGTACGCTTGAATTGCAGAGCGTAAAAAATGTAGAACTCATCCGTTAGAAAACGACCGCTGGAACAAAGATCATAAACTTTTTTTGCAATAGATACGCTTTCTATACTGGCTGTATGACACCGTTTCGTATTTTTAAATAAAACCTCCACGAGCAAAACAAAAACGACTGGCGAAAAAGCAGGGGGTAATTATGTTTTTTTGTCTTTTACTTATTGATGGGAAATATTCCTCTTCTTCATTGATAAGCGACAGAAAACCCAAACCCATAGAACAATTGAAGCTCAGATTCGCCGAAACCAAAAAAAAAATCTCGCCAACAACGCCACCTCCAGTGGCGTTGTTGGGTCTACTCATTAACTCAACTTTTGCTGAGATTTCGAATATTCTCCCCCTTTTCAAGCCGTTTTCAGTTGACAATATGCTTATTTATTTCAATAAGCTAAATGAGTTATTTACCAGAAGTGCCATCTCCAGTGCGGGCTGGATCTTGTCACTGAGTCGCGCGCAGTTGATGATCGCCTTGGCGACGTTGCAGCTGTGCACTCTGGAATTAATCGATTTATTGGGCTACCGTAATCAAAGAAATCGATTTTCCTATATACCATAGTCGTTATTTCATCAACTTTCCTTGCTATGCAATTGCATCCAACAGTAGCTCTTATCAGCAAAATCGGCTGCAATAATTACAATCAGATTGGAACGCGAGCTCGAGCAAGAATGACAGTAAAGATAGCCGTGAATTTAGGGCTTCATGTGAGGAATAAGACATTGTTAGAAATCGTTATTCGATAAGCTACGCATTTCAAATTTACACTTAAACTTTGTGATTCAGTCGCTGAATAATTACAATTAACCAACAAATTTGATTTTGATGAAGTTCCTAAACGTACCCTAAACCTTCGCGCTTCAGCAATCTCATTAACGATCGCAAGAACATACCCTTCTTGATAGTTTCCCGGCATCGGACCTGCTACCATAATTTATCTATTTGGTAAGCTACCGTAATCCCTATCCATCAACCTCTACCGTACCTCGTCTCCAGACTCTTCTCCTCCATATCCAACAGGGTCGACAAAGTACCCAGCAGCAACTGTGATCTGCTCCATTCCGGCTCAGTGACGAGCAGGGAAACGACGAGATGAGGAAGACCCGCGGAGCGACGAGTGAGACAGAGCGAACCTGCGAGAGAATTGTGTATCCCCTATCATTAGTCAACCCGATGCTTCCTAATGATTTGCGTTTCGCTACGAATTTCCGAAACCCTCCACATTCGCGTATCACCTTCTTATGACATCAGACACATTGGATTATCACTCAATGAGTCAATGAATTTTTGTGGTATACTCCTCACCTCCAGTCTACTCACTTTGCCATGGTAATGCGAGAAATCGATAAACTACCCCCAACCTTTCTCAAACCCGTCGCGCCTAGATCCTCCCCCCCCTGACCTTTCTCTCCCTCGATCGCCTGCATCGCCTCGGCCAGCCATTTCTCCGGCTGCGCGCCCCTCTGCTCCCCACCGATCGACCACATACGCGCGCACAGCACCTCGAATCTGTAATCGATAATTAAAAATCAGTCAGAAAAAATTGTTTCTATCAGTATCTATGTTTCAATATCACTTCATATACTCCTGTGATCTCTGCGTTTTGATGCGAGAGAGTTAGCTGTAGCAAAAAATTCACCCCTTCCCAGTTCGACCGGATGGCATCCTAGCTACCAGTTCTTATCGCATCCTACCGTAGTCGCTTATAAACTACCGTACTCACCCATCAACCGCGCCCTCGCTCCGCAATGTTGCACTCTGTCAGCTGCTTCAGATAGTACTCGGCCATGCCGTACCATATTCTACCGGTCTACCGTATCCCTATCCTACAGTACTACTAACCCATCCATCACGCCACAGTGCTTACAATCGGTTTTCAAGTAAGTGCATAGAGCATTTTGTGATTCAGTAAAGTAACTCTATACGACCGTGCCCGTTTGCTACCGAAGACCTACCGTAATCCACTCACCCATCAACGGCTCCCTCGAATGCTCCGCAATGCTTACACTCCGTCAGCTGCTTCAGATAGTACTCGGCCATATCGTGAAGGATCTCGGGGGTGAGGAAGGAAGGGGAGGGGAGCTGCAAATGGGAATTATAAATATCAAGCAAGAATTATTATGATTACTGCAGAAATAAGAGGATATATTATACAACTACACATTTTCCCGCCCTAAACCCCTTCCCTGATGAGTTTTGCAAAAATAAATAATTGTAGCTTCATACTTTTGAGTTTCACTGTCCCTTCTCCTTGCTATTCAGCCTAATCAGAACGATTTAGTTCCGTCCACGAAGTGCATCCCAATAAAACAAACTGAAATCCCTTCTTGCATCTACTTTTTTTGGTTTCATGCAGATGGATACAACTAACAACGCTAACTACATATTTTAAAACTGCAGAATATTTCTGATGTCAATAAAATGAATAATGCACGGCAATTGATTAGCGCCAACCCCTTTCCCTGTATGAATCAAGATATACCGATAATCCCTGTATCATAAAGTAAGAGGCCACCCATCGTCCTCAATGCGCTTCGTATTTCTAAATAGCTCCCAAAATGATAACCCCTATCTAAAATACACTGGATTATTTTTTTAAACACCCACCGTCCTGGCCGCCCATCCGAGCGTACTCGATACGTGCTTGTGGGCGCGCCACGCGCACGCCAGCAGCATCTGCGAGGGCGTCGTCGATGGGGGAGAAGTCGAAGAGGTCGACGTCGAGGAGGGAGTGGCTGGAATGAAATGATGATTTCTGTTAATCTCGCGTTCTTCAGATTCAAATTGTAATCGTTCTCGTTTACGAGCAACCACAATGTGCCCCGATAAAGCGCATATCCGCTCATACTGTCGAGTGCTGCCACAAAAAACAACTCTATGTTTGTTGTTTATTGTGTTTTCGCCTGAGGCATTAGTCACAAGCGAAGATAGCAGGATCAACAAGACGACACATACTCGTTTTTCACACCACCACTCAGCAGTCATTTTTTTCTCTTGTTTTACCAAACATTATTATTTTTAGATGCGCATTCTGCTATTAATGAGCATGTTTGCGCTCTGTGTGAACGCTCTTGGCCCCATAGCGATGGCGGTCGTTACTGGGCTCATCCTCGGCAGCGTTGCTTTGGGCTTCAAGATCATTGAAAGATTGAGTGAGTGTTGTTGTTTTTGAGTAGTTTTATTTATTATTATTATTATTATTATTGCCCTCTCGGTGATAGGCGATATTTTTAGCTGGGTTGGACTGGCCCCCACTTCCTCCGGGCTACAGAGAAAATCATCCTCAGCAAGATTACTACGACGATTTTCACACTCGCACAAATCCCTACCTAGATGATGTTGAATATCTGTCTTATCCTGATCAATATTATCCTGAGAAACTGAAAAAGAAAATATGAATAAAGATTCAGTACTCGTGTCTCCATAGTCACACTCTCTCATTCAAGGATGGTCTACAATTCTATGCATTATACACACTCTCTGGCCTTCCATATATATGGGAATGCACGGGAAAATGAACAAAACATACAAAAAATGAACGATCTTCCTTATGGATTAAAGAAAATCACTTTTGGGCAACTTTTGAACAACAAACTGGCGTTTTTTTTTTGGGAATTCCAATAATCGACAATCGCAATCCCGGCAGACTCTTTATAAAATAATGCAGTGGGAATCCCCCTAGTTCGATTACGAAATGTGTGATTATCTTCTCATCCACGCCTCTCTATTATCAATACATTACAATTCTCAGACGCTTATGCTACTTGCGCAGCGTGGAATCAGCAGGGCATATATTTTCATTAATATGAACGCACTTCATCCTGGAATAAAGAAAATACCAAGGGCAGGAACCCGGCGAAAGATTTGTTTCCCTATTGCACACGCAATGTGAATGTCATCACTGCTATTTCCACTATGCGAAATATCAGCAATTGGAGCAGCTCAAAATCAACAGGACGAGAAATAATTGTTTGACAAAGAAAGTGCGAGAGTTATCGTTAAATTATCGGGACAACGATTCTTTAGCAATCCATGCAGCAGGAAATCAACGTCTCAAACATAAGGGCTAACCCAGCTTGAGATCCGCCCACGGATAACCTTTCTTGCCAAATGAGGAGTTTTGTTTTCACGTAATCGTGGAGAACACCACCTTGCCCTTCTACTAATAGTAATAACCAGTTCACGTAGCATGAAAACATCAGGCTATCTTCATTCTCACTATATTCGCTTGCGCCTCTCCATCCCCTTTCTAACCCGGCGCTTCTAGGTCGCACCCCCATCTCAAGTCACTCACCCAGCTTGAAATCGGCCGGCAGATATCCCTCGGGCGAGAGATTGTGCACGAGAGGAGAGACGACATCGGCGATCGAGTGAAGGAGAGGAAGGAGAAGGGCGAGGAAGGGATGGATGGACGGGTCACTGGAAAATTAGAGACTGATAAATTTGTTTCCATTTTACATCGTCGTCAAAATTGCTAGAACACGAAAATTAACATAGCTATATTCCCCGTGAAACATAACACTAGCTGCCGCAATTCAGTATCAGTACGAACTTCAAAATTTATTTTCCCTACAATTTCCAATGGCTGCACTGTTAGAGAAATGAATCATCAACAGATGTAATCTTCTTGAAACTCAATACCAACCGCCCCAAATAATTTAGGATTGATTCATTATTCTATTGGATATGGAGCCACTTCACATTGCTCCAGCGGGAAATATTAGCCTATACAATCATCATGAAACACCACATCACTTTTTTACCAACGTCACCATCGTCGAGCATCAACGCACGGCGATATTGGAATAGTTCCAGTTCACAGAAACCATCGATAAACTAACTCTATTTTGCGTGCTCTCTCACTTTTCTCTGTGTCTTTTCCCACCTCTCGCTCACCCCCAATAGAACACCGAGAGCTCATTGCTGTGAGCTAGATATAATCCCTATGAAACACCAACCTGCCAATCTCATTCAGGATCGCTACAAACTTATTATTACGTTGCGGCAAAACATTAACAATGAAACCCAACGTCTGCAATGAACCTTTCATTATATCATTTTCCAAATAAAATCACCACCGTCTAATCCATCGTTAGTCAACGGAATCTTCACCAGCTATACAATCATTGAGACACAGTACAAACCTGCCAATCTCATTCATTCTGGGTAGGCTCAAATTCATTCAAATTTGTTTACTAATTATGGAAAACACATAGGAATTGTTAGAATCGCCCGCAACAATTAAAGCCATGAAACACGAACCTGCCAATCTCATTCATTCTGGGTAGGCTCAAATTCATTCAAATTTGTTTACTAATTATGGAAAACACATAGGAATTGTTAGAATCGCCCGCAACAATTAAAGCCATGAAACACGAACCTGCCAATCTCATTCAGGATCAGCTCGACGGCATTCATCAATGGATGGAGCGGCTCTGTGATCAGACTGGCGAGGGATACGGTAGCCGCCTCCAATCGAGCGGAGATTCGTGGTAGGAACCAGGAGGTCAGCAGGGATAGCGTCCTGAAAAACCGATTTATCGATTGATATTGTTTTTTTCACACAGCCAACAATCGATGTATTGAAACACTCCCTTATCTGGCACTTTCATTGCACAACGTAGCGTGAAAGCACCTAGTGATCTCATTATAATTTATTCCAATCTTTGGGCAGATTTAATTGTTGATTTTTTCCCAATAACGTCATCGAACGTAATCGAAAAATAAATCCGCCTACTTCGTAATAGTATCTCCATTTCACAACCTAGCAACGGTTTGTGGTTATTTAAAGAGATTACGAGTGAAGTCCATTGTTGTACACTCATCTCCTCAGCCTTTCAATAAACTGTGCACCCTCAAAACGCCTTGCTTTCTTACTATCTCGATGTTAGCATTTTACTCCTTTTTATTCGAATAAAAACCCTTCCTAAACTACATTAATCTTTCACTCTATTCCACGCTGTGAAACAATTCCCGCCAAAGTATAACAACTTTTTTTTTCAAACAATGCAAGAGCTAAATTACTAATGACAGTGATTGAGACCTTTCATTCCTTCCTGCAGCACCAAATCCACACGGCACATTCTTTTCTACGCATGCGCGTTTTTCTCAGACGATTCCGATAAAATCATCCGGATTGTATGTTTTTCCAGCTTTTAAATGCAAATTAACTTCACAACTCACTCCTCCCTATCGATCATCGTCAGGAATCGGATCCTGTACCCGGTGGCCATCGTCACCGACGTGGAGATCGTCAGAAGCATCTCGAGAGTGGACGAACGAAGGGAGGCGAGGGGCACGGACAGAGGGGAGGCGCTGCAATGGGACAATCATAAATTTAATATTTATTCATTGAACAATGCTCAACCCATCAATACTTGAGAACCGCATACCCTATCTAAAGACGTTGAAACAGGAACGGATATGGATCGAATATGCTAGTGTGATGTATATATTTGTAGCTAGCGCTCATTCCCTAATCGCCACTTCACAGCATATTCTATGCGAGTGCGAATGTCAATTTTTGTTTATTTGTTTCTGAAACAAAGAACAAGCTCATCAGATTCGTTCTAATTCCCATCTTTACATGGAGGACTTGAAACTCAACTTCACCTCGATATCAATTTTCCTATTCGAGCGATAAGGAATCTGCAAATGCATGGAGTCTATTCATCGCGCGTGTCATCATAAACGTTTGTTTCTAGCTACCATCAATAACGCTAGCGTCTATCCACTGTTCATTTATACCATTGGGAGCTGAAGCACAACTGTACCGCCTCCAAAAACAAAGAAAAGAAAAAAAAGAAGACTCTTGATCAGCTAATTTCACCAAACCATGAATGGCTTGCTGCAGATTGGCGCGAGTGAAAAATGTAACTTTCTTTGGCCGAACAATCGCGAATCATAATCCCAATTTAAGTTCTCTCTCACCCATGAATGGCCTGCAGTAGATTCAACGCGAGCGCCTGGCAGATCTCATAGCAGTCGTCCAGTCTCGCAATGAGGGCAGAGACTGCGGGAGCGGTGAGATGGGAGGGAAGGGAGAGACGAGTGAGCAGACGGGCTGAGAATAATAATTGCTATATTAAGAATTAAAATAATACTTTGTTTTTAGTTTATTGTAATACTATTTAGCAAATTGTTAATAAATTTCGAGATCACGCAAGTATTGATTACCTACTGAATATCAATTAGATCTAAGCCCACTGTGACACTACTTCAGAGGGTTACACGCGCAAGATTTTGTTACAGCGGAATCTCAAGAACTTATTGCAACCTACCATTTCACAACGTATTTCTACGCCTTCTGAAACACAACTTTGCGTAGCCCAACTTTTTCTCTTTTTTTCTCTAGCTCTCCTCGTACTCTCTCTCAGCGGGCATTGTGACAAAGACAGCGCATCAAATTGAGAGAGACGTATGACCTCATAACTCGTATTTGGCATACTCCCAAACCCGGCGCGTCTAGCACAAACCCTTCTCCCCAAGAGACTCACCCTTGTTCGGCACGACCAGCACCCTCTGTCGGTAGACGAGGTCCAGGATGGACAGGGCCATCAGACGACTGTAATTTATATTATTATTTATTATTAAATTGTTATTTCCACCAGTGATTGCCCTCCCAATTCTGCGATTACATTTGAGCACACTAATCTCCAAGTTGAAACACCCGATCGCCAAGCCACAACAGCTGGTGATCCGGCTAATATTCCGGTTTTTTTTTCTAAATCCCACTGAACTATTGACGCTGTCTCTCTCGCATTAGTCCTACTGTTGCAACACCTATCCCTCTCCCTATGAAACTACTGGAACCAAGCCGATAGGCGAGATCCAGTATGGACAGGGCCATCTTACCACTGTAATAAATTTGTAATATTTTATAGAATACACAGCTGGTGTCGATTGTAGGAACCTGATCAAAACGTATTTGAGTTACACTTGAAACCCCCCATCGCCAAGCCACTACAGATAATCAGTATTTGCAAACAGTCGCATAGTTATAGAAAATCCAACAGTTGATAATATCTTGGTGAGCCGGACCTCACTCCAATTAGTATTACCCCTGAAACCGCCAATCAGATAGTCCCCTGGATTAGGTGACTGCAAATTGTTTAGTCGCATTTCGCTGTTGCCCATTGTACGTCCATTATCCCCCTCGAACTAGACACCCCGATGAAACCCCTACCTCTCTAGGTTTGCGCGCCAACTATTATGACGCTGCAACTTATCATTATTTTCATAGTTAATATTGTCGATGTGGCTCGCACTGGCCTTCCCAAAATTCAACGCATTAGTCTCGCAGTTGAAGCATACTTTCACCTTATTTTCAGGGGATCGACCATTTGCTATTTTTTGGAGAATCCATAGCAAGGACGCATTATCGCAATCGCAATCACATTTCACTACACACATCGGCACAGCATGTACTCACCAAGAATAAGTGATGTATGATAGTTGCAAGCGGATAATATTTTTCTACCATCTCAAGATGATGCAACATTAACACTGACCCAGATGAATTAATGGATATCTACTGAAACCTACACTCACCCACCAACCGCCAACCGGAAAGTGATAATCACTACAATTTTGGAGTACGTATGGTTTGATCCCATTATCGAGATCGCACCCTCGTCTAACTATACCCACCGGTGAAACATACGGATTCCTTTGCATGAAAGTGTTTTTTAACCCCAACATTATTGTGATTTTTTTAGCGACGGTCAACGCAATCCATATTGCCAACACCAAGCCCGCAAGCCTAATTGCTAGCCACTGAAGCCTACTTTCACCAACCATCGAGTATGTGCAAAATTTTGTAACCAACTCATCACTAACCGCGAGAAATCATAATATGCTGCCTGGCTGCCCGGTCACATTATGCTCCACTCCCTGTAATCCACGCCCCCCCCCCCCTCTCCCTGACTAACCGCGGGAAATTGGCCTCCTCGACGAGGGAGTCGAACGCGAGTCGGATGAGGTTGTCAATGAAGCGCACGTACGCGCCGAGCTTCGCCTCCTTCTCCGATTCTTCTTCCTGAAAGAATGAAATGACTCTCTCAACTCCTCATACTCTCTCGCTCAGTGATGAGCACCACCCTCAGACACTCGTACAAAATCGGGGGTTCTATAAGAAACTTGTTGAATATCGCGGGTTTTGCTGCCGAAATCGGTGGTTATAGGCGTGAAACAGGACGTAAAAATATCCGACCTCGTGCTCACCCCTGCTCTCGCTTTGTGTAGCCGCGAGTCAGAATGACAAAAAATTTTCACATACAAATCCTCACTCGATTACAGCGAGAATCAATTTCGCTTAATGTCACGCGGGCGAAACCAAAGTCAGCCTACCATCATTTCGCAGCCGCTCCTATTAAATTCGAAACATTGGATCCAATGTGGATGCCTCACGACCTGCCCTTCTTTTGTTTGCAACCAATCTACACATAATGATTCAAATTAACACTGCCGCACCCACTCCCTACCGGATCTTGCAATCCTTACATTTCTCCCTACCGTGTCCAATCATCTTTCCCACCGTACCCCTCCGATCCCTCCTCACCTGACACGACCGCGACAGCAGCCGCTCCGCCACCTCCACCATCCGGATCAGCACCTGAGAATTAGAGATTTTTTAAATTTGCGATTATAAAAAGAGAACTACAAAATACTTTTTTTAATTAGCTCCCAGACTACTATTAGTCTCCAAACAAATACTATTGATAAGTGCAAACCGTGAAGCACAACATCACGGGGTGAGACCAAATTTAAGAATACAGTAAAACTTTAATTTTCTCTATCAATCTATCTACATGTTCATCATGCAGCTCCAAATCAATCAATCGATACTTGCACGGTACCCCCTCAATCGATACTCCTACCGTACCCCCCCCCCCTCTCCTACCATACCTTCTTCACTCCGGCGAGGATCTTCTGTCTGATGGCCGGCCTCTGCTCTCCCATGCTCGTCTCCACGAATGCGCCCATCAGCACGCAATCTTGCACTGAAAGGGGCTGTTTTTCGCCTGACTCTCTCGATTTAGAACACTCTCTCGCATTTCTCTAACATCTAAGATTACGATGCTAGCGGGGGAAAAGAGAATTTTGCTTTCACACGCATTCTCTAATTCGCCTTCACAGCATCACCACAGATGTTTTTTAGTCTCCCACGTCACAGGCTGAATTTGACAATACTATGATTAATTGTGTTTCGCAAATCAAATAACCGATGTTGCATTTTTCGGTGGGTAATGTACATGACGTGAAATGGTTTCCAAAAACCCCTACCACTACTAGCCGATCAATAAAATCTGCCTGATGCAACAGGGTTTCATGACTGTGATATCTGAGAAGATAATAACTGAACGGCAATCGCTTGTGGATAGTGAGACGAATAATTTTACCATTAGCTCAATTGTGCTTGCTTTCTTGGTGCAACACAACAACCCGCGAGATCAATCATATCTCTGACGTCCCCCCCCCCCCCCCCCCCCCCCCCCC
>LS488930.1:138694-151546 GCA_900490705.1 Pristionchus arcanus | reverse complement strand
TTGCCATACTCTCTAGCCCTCTCTAATTTCCTAGAGATCACTTCTAATCGAGAGAGCTTGCTCTGAATCGCTCCATTCCCCAGAATCTCTCACTTTTTTAACCACCTAGAAGTTCCTTTTTCTCCAACTCTCCCCATTCCCCACACTCTCCGACCCTTTCTCCGCCCCCCCCCTCCCCTCACCTGAGAATGGTTCCGTCTTCTTCGGATGCTCAATGAGCAGGGACCACGCGGAGAAGCGAACCTGCAAGTGATCGATTATGTTACCGTATTTTTAAATTCAGTCAAGGGTGTTTTGTTATTACGTAGTGTCCAGAACCATCCAGGTATGGAGCACATGAAGCATGGGAACGTCATGTAAGAATTATGCGCGCAATAAAAGAATTTTATTTTGTTCCAGCACCACACGACAATTGAGTGTATCATTATTTTCAGGGTTTAAAGCAGCTAAGCAACATCGAATCATATATATACCACCTCCGCCTTTTCTACTACAACTATTCGCTCGCTGTTTTCCCTATTTCCACAATCGTTTACCCGCAATTCCAAACCAATAATCCTGCAGTATCAACTGCTGGTTCCAACCCGGCGCTTCTAGCACACTCCTTTTCCTTATGTACTGTAGATTTTCCTCACCTGCGTGTCCACATGCAGCACCGCTCTGGTCATCTCCTCCACAGGGATGAGGGCGTGCCACGAGAGACGCTCCGTGCCAACAGCTGAATGGGAATTCAATTTACAGCCTCAACGCGAGATATATTGCTCTCTGACTGCCAAATGCAGACATATCAAAGCCGTGAAGCGCAACATCAATGGTTGAAAAGTACAAAGTAGAGAAGTTTAACCTAACGGATCGTTGCATCTAATTACGACCGTTGAATGGAATGCATTTCAGTAACTTACTTACAAGAATTAGGGGAAACTCTCTCGATTCTCTTCTCACGGTAATGGATAATGGAACTGATACCGAATAACGAATCTTTGACAATTTAACATTTGTCAATTAAATAACACAGGTATCAGGAGAAAATGTACCAGAAATGGCCCTTCCAGGAACAATTTTTTTCAAACATTTTTTAAAAATCTCCTTTTATGATGGGAAAATACCTTAGACGAAAGGATTCGAATTATTTAGGTTATATGTCCCAGAGCCGGCTTTTAGGAATTTTCCGGTTCTGCATCCGGCTCTAACGTATCTCAGCTCCCAGATGAGCTAGAAAGATGGCACCGGGCCCAAAAAATGCGGAAAATTTTTCTGAACAACTTTTCTACTTTGGCCGAGCCTTGGGGACAAGAAATAAAAATGCTAAAAATTAAAAACCAATTTCTGGACAACAAAATAAATATTAAATATTTCTCAGGATTACAAAACAGGGAATTTTATTGCTGATTATGAAAGATGGTGTCCCCATGTGATCAGAAAAAAATATAATTCGAAAATTAATGGGGGCTGTATTTTTGATATTCCACTCGGAACATCCAAAAATGAGTAATTTCGAGACTAAAAGTTTTTCTATTTTGTCACCACGTTCGATATACTTATCTGTCATTTGCGTGGGAGTCTTTTTAAGCATTGTCTAATTGATTAAAATTCATTTCGAGCAATTTTGCAACCATCATTTTTTCGACCATGACCCGGGGTTCATGCCTCAGAAATGAAGGATGACCATGAACCCCGGGTCATGGTCCAAAATCGAAAAAAATGATAGTACCGGAATTGGCTTCTAAATAGTAAAAGATGATGAATATGATTGGCAATTGCTGAAAACACCGCCCACATAAATATTGAAGAAGTATATCGAACGTGGTGACAAAATAGAAAAACTTTTAGTCTCGAAATTACTCACTTTTGGATGTTCCGAGTGGAAAATCGAAAATACAGCCCCCATTAATTTTCGAATTATATTTTTTTCTGATCACATGGGGACACCATCTTTCATAATCAGCAATAAAATTCCCTGTTTTGTAATCCTGAGAAATATTTAATTTTTATTTTGTTGTCCAAAAATTGGTTTTTAATTTTTAGCATTTTTATTTCTTGACCCCAAGGTTCGGCCAAAGTAGAAAAGCTGTTCAGAAAAATTTTCCGCATTTTTTGGGCCCGGTGCCATCTTTCTAGCTCATCTGGGAGTTGAGATACGTTAGAGCCGGATGCAGAACCGGAAAATCCCTAAAAGCCGGCTCTGGGACATATAACCTAAATAATTCGAATCCTTTCGTCTAAGGTATTTTCCCATCATAAAAAGAAAGTTTTTAAAAATGTTTGAAAAAAATTGTTCCCGAGCTCGTACATTTTCTCCTGATACCTGTGATAAGTAATACTAACAGTATTAAAAAATCTGTGAAACCAACATCGACCTTGCATTTAAAAATCAACATTTCGATCTTTAAATAAATACCGTACCCGAGATGGCGAAGCGGGACACGGAGAGGACCGCTTCGAGCGAGGGCGAGGGAGCGTCTGGAATACGGTAGATCGGTAAGAAACCAGTGAAAGTACACCCTTTCGTACTCCAATAAGCTGAGCTATGAATGGACTGACTTTTTCAAGAATACAATAAAAAAGAAACTTACAAAAATAGCGAAAATGCAAATAGGTGAGTTTACGCATCATCGACACCATGTATCTACCTCACCTCAATATTGAACGATGAAGTGCACATGATGCGCATGTAACAATATCTTGACTATTAACCGAAGTCCCTTTCAACTAATAAACTACCATAGTGCCCCAGAATCGCTTTGAGCAGCATCTGCAGGAATATCATATCTGCCCGCTCCTCGCTACTTCGGGCAGAATGATTGAAGTTTTCCCTAACCGACATAATTCGGCATTTCAAAGTGTCACGTTAGGTTCATAGGCCTCACCAATCCTCATAGGTGATAATCCCATGGCTTTTGCGACAAACAGATTTTTCTCCTTATCAATACGAACTTCACTATGCAACAGTTTTCGGAAGTTTAATAATCACGTACCCTGTATCTTCTTGAGCAGCATCTGCAGGAATGGCGCGCCAATCTGCGCGTTTCTCGCCACGCCGGGAAGGAGACGCTCGTAGACGCCCGTACGGGGAGTGGACGGAGAGCAGATAAGGGTGCTGGAATTATAATAAAAATAATAATGAATAAATGAACGATCAGGGAACCTGACGTCTATTTAAGCTGGATTAAATATAACTAAGCTCCTAATTGGTGGAAATGACAACACATCATAATTTATTGTTAGACAGGGAGAACACAATATTATCATTTCGTCTTCTGTGTGCGATTAAATATTAATCATTAGGAACTTCAAGCTCCCTGCTCGATGGCGGAACTGGTTTACGGAAATGATACAACGTGTGACAAGTTCTATTTAATTATTATAAAGAGTGCGCCAAGGTGGATTGATTACTCGCCTACTTACATTATTCACAATCCTTTTGAAACTCAAATCAACCTACCTCTACTACCTGATCGCGTGATCTGGCTATTCTCACGTCAATGAAGTTCAACCACGCCCCCATATGTACACTATTTTCTCAAATCCCGCTCGCAAAAAAGATAAGTCTCACCTCAAGCAGTCGATATGCTCCTGCCAGCTACCGTACCCATTCGAGAGGCACTCGCACAAGAGATCCGTCAACTGGAAATGAGCTCAAGGATCACTTTATGGTTGTACATCGAAGGACCTCCAGGAATTTATCAAAAAGCACTCAAGAGAAGAAACTATTAGCAGGTAGTAAAACTCAGAACCAGCACGAAGCAAAAACGAGTTACTTATTTTTCGACCGCAAAACAGATATACACCATTGAGAGCATCGATATAGAGCAGTCAACATTGCATTGAAACTAGTAAGATACTGGCGCGAAAAAAGAGAAGAAAACTGTGGAGAAATAGTTGTTCTAAGAATCTCATTGTACGACGAAACAATAGCGTCTCAGAATCTCCACTAAAGAACCTCAAGTGCCGTTGAAACCAAATACCCACAAATACTCACCGCTGCTCCAATCGCCGTGTTCGACAGCGACGCATACAATGACCGGATGAAGGGTGGGTCGAAGTAGGGCGGACAGAGAGAGGGAGCGGCGCGCATTAGGGAGATCTGACATAGTATTGCATATTATTAATAAATGATTGATTATCATTACTCCTAAATAAAGGAGAATGTCCTCCCTGTGTATGTGTGTGTGTTTGTCCACTATTGCGAAAGTCATGTAAACAGGTCTCGAAGCTGTGAGCACGTCGATACATGTCGCGCGTGCTTTCGAAATTGTGAAATGGGGAGCGAACTGCGCAGCGGTGAACCCTGCTAGCCGATAAGACCCCGCCAAAGGCGGGGGCGAAATCGGCAGGTAATTTAATAAGCGAATAATTTTGTATTTTATAATCGAGCAGAGCAGTACGAAAACTATCAAATTGACATCATTTCCTCACGCAGGTGTATGCAGCGTGCATCACGAATGCAACTGGTGGTCAGTATAAAAAATTTTTAAGAGCAACGGGACGGACAATCGAATTTGCCAGGCCAATCTTGTGCATCATATGCAACGCTAATTGCACAAGGGTGATCGATGAACGATTTTTACAGCATTTAAACAACTTTGAGAAGTCAGCTTCATCAAAATATTTCAACCCAAAGAGAAGATATGGATAGCCTATGGATTTGGGAATATTTAATTCCCTTCCGTATTTAATTCCCAAGCTCAAGCTGATCAATTTTCTCATCTCACTATGAACTTGCACATCCCGTGCGTTCAACTTGTCTGATTATTACTTGCAAGTTGCTTTTGGCGTCCATACCTGGCTAGGCATAAGTAAATTGGCAATATCACCATGAACTTCTAGTCAGCCGTGCAACACGAATTCTTCTTGATTTCACAACACACAAATAATTTCAACAAACTCAAAACAAATATTCGCAAAAAATAGCTCACCATGCACTTATACACTGCCTTGCAGCGGGAATCCGACGAGAGCAGCTGTCGGGCGACCTCGCGCAGCCATTCGCAAGGGGAAGATTGGCTGGAAATAAATAAGCCTTATTTTAATTTATTTGCTAATAAGACAATACCCACATCTTATCGAAATCTTGTCAAGTTATAATATTTTACTGTTCAGAGAGTTGGCTTCATTGGATTTTCATAATGCACGTCGATTTCTAGAATCCACTAAAACTCAAATGTTCACCTCCCAAAATACCCATGAATCATACACCAAACCAATAATACGACTTGTGATTGTGTTTGTATCAACAAAGAAAAGGAGACCGTAACGAATTCACAGAATTCTCTCTAATTTAATCTCACCATTGAAACCCAAATTAACTAACCAATCGCATCGTACGAGACGACGTCAACGACGAAATTCCTCTCTATTTCCATCATTATAGCTAGACGCCTAGAAACCAACCCCTAGATAAAGCTCGCGCGCTTTTTAACGTCACTGATAGTAACTAACAGTTGTTGATAATCTCTCATTGTTGCATATTAAATTTGCGACTGTACACCATAATACATCCCTCCCTTGAAACTCCGACCACCATACTCACCACTCCGGGCATTACGTGTAGAACGTTTACTCAACTACCTTTAATGGTGATAAAATGCTGAAATACATGACCCACCACTCCCTGCAATGCTCCAGATGGCTCAACACCGTCAACGAGAAGGCCTCCGTCGCATCGTACGAGACGACGTCAACGACGAAATCCCAGAATTTGTGGGCGTAGAGAAGGATGGAGGAGGCGAGAGCGGGAGGAAGGGGCTGGTGCTGCTCCCTGGAATGGGGAAATGTGCAAATTATAGCAGTGCTCTTCAATAAAGCGTGCGCTCTAGACTAGACGGGACAGAGGGGCAATAGAATGGGGCAGAGCATCGGAAACAAGAGAGAAGGAGCTGGTGCTGCTCCCCCTATTATTCACTTGACATATGTGTTAATTATAGCAATCCTGGGATCATCATTTAGTCAGATCCCATGAGGCACTTCAACCGTACGCACAACGGAGAACCGCCTACTCATTTTCATTTTCTCAAACTTTCTGAATTTTCTTTTCGAAAAATAATTTCCGACAGACACAAGCATGTTCGCGTTTCATGGATTTCCGATAACTAATGGAAGCACTCTTTCACTAGTACTTCTCCGCTTGATATTTTCGAAACAAAAAAACTAGGAAAACTCGTCAGACATGATTTTACAATTAATTAAATACATTTTTTTTAAATACCTCGAAATGAGCAGGATCCGCTTGATCGTGCTGCTAGAGAAGAGAATGTGCGCCGTCGATCTACAATTTATTTTATTATTAATATTTTAATAACATAAGTATAGTTAATATTTTGATATCATAAGTTTGTAAATAGTTTTTAAACCAAGAATACGAGACTCTGATCAATGTAACGAGTAAGTGCCGAATATGTCTCATTAGTGGTACTGCGAATCACCGGCTGCGATACAACACATTTCGTAATCTCAGGTCCGCATATCGCTTCTACCATCGAGGAAACTGTAAACACAAGCAAAAGTCTAACATCATCTACAATAATCCAGCTCGAAACCCCTACCGTGTCAGTATCGATATTCCCATAGTACTTTTACCAGCACCAATGGGAGCCGTATCTCCTTATTACCTACCGTGGTCAATTCATACGCCTACCATACATGAAAAAGTTAGGTGACAAAATCCTTCGAAAACGGGTTGTTTATGAAAAAGACCTAGGAAACTGACTAATTCTATAAATGCTGGGTATGTTTGCGAATCGTAGGTTTCATGCCTTGTTAACGGAAACCTCGAATGCTGGGTATGTTTTAAAATTATAGATTGTTTTCGACTAGCTTTTTTCATGTCATTTTTTTCACCGTTCTACTCCCTACCGTAACCAATCAATGATCCTACCGTACCTGCTGGCCTCATCGACCTCCTTCACCAGTCTGGCCAGGAGGCAGTCGAGAAGGAAGGACGGATGGGAGGGGCAGCAGGATGAGAAGAGGGCGGGAGTGGAGAGACGCTGAAGTTGATCTTTGATCTTTGATCATCGTTGTACAGAAATCCACAACACCACTATTTGAGATTTTCAACCCCGCTAATCGTGGCTTCAGCGAACGCACAAGACATAACGATGGCATTTCAATGAAGAGTACTTCTTGGCTGGACTTAAAATAACAGAATTCGGAGCAAACTGAGCTCTCGCGTACCCCGAAAATCTCTGTTTCACGCACAGCATTTACGAGGGAGGTTAGTGGATATTGCAATCACGGTGAGTTTTGTAAGCTAATAAAATACCAATACTATTCACAGCAGATCATGAGAAAGGGTAAATTCTCGTTTTAGTCAGACCTCTTAGACCGCATCCAATGAATACTACAATAATAATGCGGTAATCCCTGCAATAAAAAATATTCGAACTCACGAGGAAGCCGAAATCCGCCGAGTGGTCGGTCACAGTCTCGGCCTTGCCGAGCGCCTCACAGATCGAGGACGGATCGATCACTTCCATTTCAATAATCCAGTTCTGAAAAAAAAACACATCGAATTATATATTTATGCGTGTTCATAAGGGGTAACGCGGTACAAATAACACGGGTTTCCTGTAAAAGTGTAGCAATGCCATCCACTAGGAAAAAACTTTGGGTCTCCGATTTTGGTTGGTGGGTACCCTTAGGGGTCAGGAGGAGGTCCATCTACTTGGTTTGGTCAATTATCGATTTTATCGATTTTTTGGCGCCAAAACTTCAAATGGCCATAACTAGCTTCATTGTTATCGCACAGCGAGCTAAAATATACCATTGCTTTGCTTTCGGAATTCTCTACAAAAACGTCGAAGTGGTACAATGCGAAAAAAGTTGATCTTCCGTCTCGAAAATCGATAAAACCGATTTTTTGTCCATAAATCTAAGTTTTTCTCGAAAATTTTGCCTTGAGATACTCGAGATTATTTTTTCAATCGATTCTACGGACCCGTTTTAGGGTAACCCTGTATTTCGTTTTTCATATGTCTGGCCTTCTAACCCCGAATTAGTACAGTGGAACCGGACATAGCCGATTTTTAGTGGAAAACACACTTCGCGTCATAACTCGTTTGAAAGTGATCCAATCAAAAAACTCACTTGGACTAAATATGTAGCTCTCGAGGAGACGAAAAAGAAAGGTTTTGTGCAAATTTTTGATGGCATCACTTTCAAACGAGTTATGACGCGAAGTGTGTTTTCCACTAAAAATCGGCTATGTCCGGTTCCACTGTACTAATTCGGGGTTAGAAGGCCAGAGATATGAAAAACGAATTACAGGGTTACCCTAAAACGGGTCCGTAGAATCGATTGAAAAAATAATCTCGAGTATCTCAAGGCAAAATTTTCGAGAAAAACTTAGATTTATGGACGAAAAATCGGTTTTATCGATTTTTGAGACGGAAGATCAACTTTTTTCGCATTGTACCACTTCGACGTTTTTGTAGAGAATTCCGAGAGCAAAGCAATGGTATATTTTAGCTCGCTGTGCGATAAAAATGAAGCTAGTTATGGCCATTTGAAGTTTTGGCGCCAAAAAATCGATAAAATCGATAATTGACCAAACCAAGTAGATGGACCTCCTCCTGACCCCTAAGGGTACCCACCAACCAACTTTCATGGAAATCGGAGACCCAAAGTTTTTTCCTAGTGGAAAGAAGAGCTCTTTTTGCTACACTCTTACAGGAAATCCGTGATAAGAAATTATGATGCATTAAAACGGTTGTTTACGGTTGTCCAAATGAAGAACGTCCCTTCATCGTGATCTCACCACCACGACCAATGAGATACAAAGAGAAATGGAGTGATGGATTCTTCATTTTGACAAATCCAATTCGCAATCTCTCGAAAACTCGCAAACTCGCAAACACGAAATACTGGCAATCGTATCTTCATTCGACACTCCACTTCTTCCCCTTCCCTTCCACACCACAAGTACACCAATGGCCTCAACCCAGGTTCCCCTTGCACGTCTTTTCAACTGAACATTTTATCGTTTACAAAATGAATGAATGAGATAACAACTGATCCAAAACAACAACAACAGAACAATAAAGTGAATAATCGATCGCAATGAGTGGTGAGACTACCGTAACCAAGAACAATAAAGTCAATAGTCAATCGCGGGTGGTGTAGCTACCGTAACCTATCTTCTTCCTCCTCCTCTGCCCTTGCTGAACTTCTTCATGGCCACTTTCACACTGCTGCTCTTCTTGAGCGTGCGCTGCTCCCTCTGCTCCTCGCCTCCCTCGCCCGCTCCTTCACCTAAAATAGATAAGGTAAAAGTGAAACCAATTATGGTTAATGCCAGTTTGTATCGATAAATGGGGCCCACCGGAACTAGGTCGGATGATAACTATTTTTAATTATCTTGTCAGAAATATGTTATCTATACTCTGACATAGTGCTGGACCAGCAGCACTGCTGGTAAGTCCGGCTACTAGATGGATTACACTACCCTTCAGACCAATGAGTTCTCGGTTCTAAAACAATATAGTCCATACTAGATCGAACAGCTTGATCGTATTTAGGTTTTTGCAGAATATAGTAACAAGGGAAGCGCATAAGTCGTCCCTTTCAGAACCTAAATTTGCTATCACCAATCGAAAGGTACCCCTCTAGGAAGTCCAAAACAACTCTAACATCATTGGATATTTGATTCCTATGAACCGAAAATCGATCATCAATATTTGGGGAAAATAAGTGGAAAAATTGCACTCTCCTCGCGCAGGCTATTATTCGACCTGGGGAGAGCTGAGATCATGTCTCCTCTGGCTCAGGTGGTTAGGCATCGACCTTGAGAACGCTATGTCGTTGGTTCGAATCTTTTTGCTGCAACTGTTTTGAAATTTTTTTTTGCACTTTCAAAATGTCTTTATTTTTCATCGTAGGCACTCCCAATGATGAAACAGTTATCATTTAGCTATTTACGCTGCAATATGACTATTTAGCTTCACTCAGAAGTCATTTTTAAAGTTGCATGAGACTCTCCATTATTCACGAAGCAGTATCACGTGTGAAAAGAGTAAATATGCATTAATCCTTATTGGGAGTGCCTACGATGAAAAATAAAGACATTTTGAAAGTGCAAAAAATGTTGCAAAAGAGTTGCAGCAAAAAGATTCGAACCAACGACATAGCGTTCTCAAGGTCGATGCCTAACCACCTGAGCCAGAGGAGACATGCTCTCAGCTCTTGCCAGGTCGAATAATAGCCTGCGCGAGGAGAGTGCAATTTTTCCACTAATTTTTCCCAAATATTGATGATCGATTTTCGGTTCATAGGAATCAAATATCCAATGATGTTAGAGTTGTTTTGGACTTCCTAGAGGGGTACCTTTCGATTGGTGATAGCAAATTTAGGTTCTGAAAGGGACGACTTATGCGCTTCCCTTGTAAATGATAATCCTTTTTGAAAGGCTCTAGAATAAAATCAGTCTTCGATCGAAAGTGCACCTACCGTTCTCTCCTCTGCCCATCCGTCTCCTCTTGTAGGGAGGCGCCTCGTTCTGTCCCTCACCACCGCCCAGTCGGCCCTCGTCACTGCAAGTGTACGGTGGTTATTGATTAGACGAGTACCGTAATCTTTGCTAGTCCATCTAATACCGTAACCTCACTTGTGCGGTTGAAGTTAAAAATAGTGCACCCATGAAGATATAGTGGCCCCACTTAAAAATAGTGGCCCCAAAATAAATATAGTGGCCCCGTCGGGCCATCATAATGTAATGGCCATCGAATAAAAATAGTGGCCCCCGAAAATGGATAAATAGTGGCCCCAAATTTTCGAAATAAATATAATGACCCCAATTTCAGAAAAATAATGGCCCCAAGCCAATTCTTACTTTTTATATGTTTTCCGCTAATTTTACAGTGTATTTTATGACCGTAGCTATTTTCACTCAATTTTGCAATAAGGGGGGAAGCGGTGTGCAACGCCTCCCTAAGCTGCGAGCGGCCTAAGCCCTAGCGGGCCTAAGCTTTTTTGGAAAAGCGCTTAGTAATGACCATATCATGTGAGAGAAGCAGCCGACTGTCTGTTGACACCGGAGCACACTGCAGACCACACCGAGACGATGTTTCTAAAAATTCTTAGGCCCGCTTAGGCTTAGGCCGCTCGCTGCTTAGGGAGGCGTTTCGCACAGATTTCGGCTTTTTGGAATGGGGCCATTATTTTTTAATGATACACCGGGGGCCATCATAATTTCAAAATTGGGGCCACTATATAATTTGTGGGGGCCACTATATTTTCCGTCCATATTTGGGGCCACTAAATATCGATGGGGCCATTATATTCCGGGCCACTATATTTACCGGGCCATCATATCTATTACGGGCCATCATTTAAAAGTGGGGCCACTATATCTTCATGGGTGCACTATTTTTAACTTCAACCACTTGTGCTATAGTGCCCTTTGTCTGTCATAGCCATTATTTGGTTGTTTATTGTATGAACACTGTGCCGAGCCATGATTGGCGATGCGAGCTTTACATACTATATGTAAACACACTGAAACCTCAAAATGGCAGCCTCTCAAAAATAATTTCCATTGTTTATACTATTTTCCCAGTACGGCATAGCACGAGTGCGGAACTAGAATACTGAGGCTAATTGTTTGCACCTTGAAACCACGACTCAAATAGTATACATTTCAACTGCAATCAATTTTCCGCTATTACAACAACACAAGTTGAATCTGTCTCCTTCCTCTGTCTACCGTAACTCCCTTTTCACCCTTTCCCCCACTCATTTATCGATCCCACTACCGTAGTCATATTAAGCTACCGTATTCTTACCGTTCCCTCTGGGCGGCAATCTCCCTGTCCCTCGCATAGTCCGTCTCGACCTCCTCCGTCTGCCCGGTGGCCATGGCCTGCTTGCGAGCGGCAGCCTCGCGGATCTGTCGCTGCTGTAAAGGGTGGGAGAATTAGTTTAGTATTTGGATAAATATTTATTTTATAGACCCATTCACAATCAGACATCCTGTTGATGAACAAAATACTAGTTTATGTATTTTTCCTTTTTTTTGGAAAAGCCAAACCAACCAAAACAAAAATCATTGCGCTTGCAAGTGTTGCTTATTAGAACCGAACGTGCAACAAGGATTTGATAGGTCGCTATTAGGGTTTTTTTTTCTAAAAAAGCTAATATATTCCTCCCTTTTCAACTCATCTCACTATTGCATGAAATTATAAAGTACAAAAAACAGAAGTTATTTATCTAGCTGGGATAACGAACCTCTTCCTCCTCCTCCTTCTTCTGGTCCTCTGCCCTCTCCAGCTTGCGAATGACGCGCATTTCGATGTCCTTGCGTCTGCGCTCGCGCATCTTCCTGCAAATTGAATTTTTTATATTTAGAATTATTAATATTTAAACAATCCTTCTGTCAAATTGAAATACATGCGTAAAATAAGGTTATTGTAAACCCCGTGAAACCTCAACTCAATGCGCTTACGCATCTTCCTGGTACTATTTAGATTTTATTATTTTGAAACATTTGTTCAGGACAAGACTCACGCGGAATTGGATCTTTGAGTGAACTTCTCTCTCATCATCCCCAAGAAACTCCAAACTCAATTGAAAAAAACTGCACTTTCACATCATTTCCGTCGAACCTAGCCTATAGTACTCAACCCTAGGAAACCCCAAACGCACTTGACTCTCGGCGCCTTGATAACTCACTTTTTTGAGGATAGAAACCATTATTCGATTGGATTCTCGAATGAACAAATCGTTAACCGGCTTTATGAAACCCGAAACCCACTTGACTCTGGGCGCCTTCTTCTTCAGCTCCTCAATCTCCGCCGCCGACTTGGTCACGTGCTTATGGTACAGCACCTGGGATTTTATTATTTTATATTTAAATAATTA
>LS488930.1:107244-138554 GCA_900490705.1 Pristionchus arcanus | reverse complement strand
TAATAATAACAAATATAAATTAAATAATTAAATTAAAATACCTCTCCCTCGTCAATCTCCTGCTCCACCTTGATGAGCTCGACGGTGAGGCGCGGGCCGAGCTCGAGCAGTCTGAAAGGGATCAAATTCAGTTGTAAACTTCTTGTTTCACTAGCTCTTCAATATCCAAGCACTAAATTATAGTGCAATGAGAATAAGCAGCTCCTCTTGCACAATCCAAGTTTCACTAGTTTCGTAAGAAGCGCGCATTCATGGGAACACTGATCGCTGACGGTCTCTGATGTTTGAAGGGAATAAATTATGATAATAATACATCCCGCACAATAGATGTTTCCGCATTAACTCAATAACTCAAAATATCGAAAATACGCAATTCTAGGTGAGCCTCTATCTTCAACCTAACAAATCTTATCTACGCTCATCTCTGCATTCATGAGGTTCCCGTCAACAACTTACCAATTCTTCCAAAATTGGCATCTACTTTTAATCGTTAGGAGAACAACTTCTAGCACAATCTCTAGTTTGATAAAAAGTTCGGACCCAAGCTGCTAATATCCTACTCCTGCGACAACCAGAACAATTCCGAGATCCCGCATTACCGACGTTTCACCAATCCACCATTACCCACGAATATCTTCAACTTTCAATGGATAGTAAGCCGACTGATGTGAAACGAAATCAACCCAAATAGATATGCATACCCTTTTTGTACAATCAACCTATCAAACTAGCAATCACTCTTGCATACCTGCATCCCGCACCCCCTATGTTTCACCTATTATCCAAATCCCCAACCTGATCTGCGTCTGTCCTCCCTTCTTGCAGCCTCGGCCCAGGTCCTGCGCCAGCTCCACGTTCTTCGACTCCTCCTCCATCTCCGAATCGGACAGGTGACCGGGACTAAAATTAATGATGATTATCAGGTGAAAATGGACAGTGAAAGCCCATATTCCGTGTTGCTTGCTCTAGACAGTGTTGAATAGGCAGGCTTCACTCTTTTCTATAAAAGATTAATTTCCCTTGGAACCGTCTCATGAATTGGACAGATTACAGGGAGTGCAATATGGCAAGGATGCGAAACTCAAAACTAAACTGTCACTTCTTCAATATATTTTCATCTATTAGCATTTTTATACCGTCATCGTATTCCGAAACGGATAGGCGCACGGGGCTGAAATATATTCAGCATGCGAAACTGAAAACTGCATGGTCAACGTTTCACACACTACTCAAATCAACTTCCACACACTCCCATTTGCTTCTTGGTTCTTGTACCACTAAAAACAAAACAAAAACAACAAATAATCTTCCATTTACATCTCGAACTCGATAATCCTTTTCCAGAATAATAAAATGAGCCATACACAATCTTCCCTCCTCGACCCTTCTTTCTCCATTCCCTCTCCTTTCCCTCATCCCAACTGGTCTTCTCCCCCTTTTCTCTCCCTACTGACTCGGACTACTAACCCTACACCCCGCCCTTATCGACGTTAACGACATCAACATGTACCGCATCGCCAACTTCTTCATCTCCAAGAACCTCGACAAGGTACCGTAACCAGGGCGACTACCGTGCTATCGAGGATACCGTAATCTGAGGACATCGAAAAATGAGAATACCGTGACCAGAGTTGATTACCGTACTCAGTAAATACCGTAACCTGTTGCAGGCTGAAAAGATGCCCAACTACCGCCAGTGGAAGGTGTCTGAGCGCGACCGCAGCGCTGAGGGTCCCATCCTCCTCTACATCCGAGCCAAGGTATACCGTATACCTCCTATTCGTACCACCAACCTACCGTTTTCCAGGGCTGGTTCTTCGACCGGGTCGACCAGCTGGGCATGCGGTACTGCGTGTTGACCAAGCGGGGCTTCCTCATGATCTACATGGAGCCGGAGAAGGGTACGGTATCTGGGGGTACGGTAGCCCTTCTTATCTACCGTATACCTGCAGGCTTCGTGCTCGACATGCGTCGCGCCTTCGAGGTCGTCACCGTCAGCGACAGCGTCGCTCTGGGCAAGAGGCAATACGTGAGCAGCATTGATCTTTGATCTTTGAACTCTGATCTTTGATCTCAGCGTCGCTGTCGCATCAAGATTCGGTACACGTTCGGCACCGTCAACGTCGTGCTTACCAACGCGAAGATTGACCTGTGGCGCGACCGACTGCTCAATGCGGCCGCTGCGAGCAAGAATGTGCCGAGTACGTGTGCCGGATACCGTAATTGGGGGCCACAAACTACAAAACAACAATTGCGATACAACCAGCACTTCACCGAATTGAATAGTGTTACCGCTGGCTACAAACTACATAATGCACGCCTGACTACAGTATCCAGAAAATACAGTACTCCTTTGTTCAGAGCCTCTCGCGCTACCGGCGGCGACCAGCGATTCAGCCATCACAGCTGTTGCGCCTAGCCCTGTCAAGACGACTCTCGACGCTGAGGTAGATCAATGGGCTACAATACCCGGGCATGGCTGCAGTATTCCCCTCATGGCTATTAGTGTTGTTATTCCGAGCGACTCGTCGCTCGCGAGTCAAAATGTAGAATTGACTCGCGAGTAGTAAACAACTCGCGAGTCGATTTCTTTGTTCGACTCGCGAGTTGTTTACGACTCGCGAGCAAAGCTGTTTTTCACCCTAACATTTCTGTTTTTGATTTTTTCTATTTCCCACTCGACCAATCGAAGATTGAAACAAAGAAATCGACTCGCGAGTCAGCTCGCGAGTAGTAAACAACTCGCGAGTTGTTTTTCTTATTTGACTCGTGAGCAATTGGCCGATCCGAGTATAGTAAAATGAGCTCGGCGAGCGCGAGTTGCTCGCGAGTTCGACTCGAACAAAACAACACTAATGGCTATAGTGGCCCATAGACGGTATCCAAAGATGGATCCAGTACTCGTTAGATGGGGACTGTGATACCGAAATCGGTGACACATTAGTACCCAGCATTGCTCCGAGGCTACAGTAATCCTCTTCAGATCTCTCCCTCGCTGGTCGCTCTCAAATCCTTCACCGCCGGCTCGGACGGGGAAGCGTCCAAGAGGGACGACTGGGCCAAAGTGAAGACGCCCGCTAGGTGAGGGAAGGATGTGGGGAAATGAGGGGACTGACTTTCCCCGATCAGACACCGTTAAGCCCAGCATGTGGCTAAGGATGACTCTAGGCTTAGTGTCTGATCGATATATTATATCTACAGTAATCATCACCAGCTCGATTCAGATTCCTCTCGTCGTCTTCGATGCTCACCGCAGCGGACGACGTTTCGTCGTGCGAGGACGATCAGGTAGTGGAATACGGTAGTCTACCGTAATCCCCCGGTTCTTACAGTATCTCGCTGCTCGCCTGACCGATGAGGAGGCGCCTTCTGTAGCTGAGACTTCGACGTCCGGCCTCTTCCACTAGTGAGCAACTAAATAGTCACTTTCTAATCAATCAATAATTACAGTAACTCGATTCGCGAGTCGTCCGTCTCTGTGGGCAATCTGCGCCGTCAACTCGAGCACAAGATCGTTGCCGAGAGGTATACGGTAGCCCCTTGTGGGGTACGGTATCTTATCGATTCAGACTCCGTGCCGAGACCGCGAAGTCCGTCCCCAAGACAACGATGACGTCCGAGGCTCCGGTTACCGTATCCCCTACCGTGCTCCCATCTTCCGGACAGGAGACCACGATCAGCACGGCGCCCAAGACACAGAAGCACCACGTCAAGGTGCGAACAACTGCCGTAATCAGTCGGCTACCGTACCCCTCCTCTTCAGTACTCGAAAAAGCACCGATCGCCTGCGCGCGCGAGCGCCAAGTCCGTGGCCACCGACTCGTCGAGCTGCGAGGAGAGCCGATACAACTCGTTCCAGGTATACGGTAGCTGGTAAACGGTTGAGTTATCGATCGATACCGTCTCTTCTTTCAGTTCTGGCGCTCGTCAATCTTCGAGAGTGATGTATGAGAAAGGGCCGAAGCGACATGAATTCCCATCGATAAATGCATACTGATCTCTGACTGTCGTGTTGGGATAACGCATCTTTGGGGGGGGGGTGTGACCCAGACAGGGTTACAATTAGGTTTCATCATTTTCTCAAAGTATTCTGAAATGTTCTTGCATTTGCTCATTTCAGCTCAGGTCATACTTTTAAAAAACACATAAAAAAATCGAATCATTTTAATTTGCCAACGAGAAATAATTGGCAATGTAACCAAGTTATTCTCGGTTCCAATCACTTCTCAAAATGCTCAGTGATGTCCTTGTATCTGCTTTCAGTGATTTCCATGAGCGAAAACAAAAAATAACAAAATACACCCAAAAAACTCGCAACTATTTTGTTTTACTCACTTCTCAAAATGCTCAGTGATGTCCTAGTATCTGCTTTCAGTGCTTTCCATTAGCAAAAATAACAAAATAACACCCCATAAACCCGCAAATATTGTGTTTCACTCACTTCTCAAAGTACTCGGAGATGTCCTTGTATCTGCTCAGATCGGGCAGCTTGCTCTGCAGCAGCTTCTTCGTCGACTTGCTCATGCCCGTCGGCACCGTCTTGATCGAGCTGCAGAATTAAAATTACTTAATTAATTTTATTTTAATGTTAAGAGACCTTTCACGAGAGAACGTACCTTTCGGGATGGGGCGACGGATGACTTTTTTGCAACCCACCCCAATATTTTTTTGGTGATGTCCCCATACCAAGTGCTGATATTTGGCCCAATATGAAGGGTTCTCGTGAACTCTCCGAAAAGTTACAGCTAGGGCCCAAAAAAAATCGAAATTTTCAAAGTCGAAAATATTATATTTTCAAAACTTTTTTTGAAGTATTTTTTCGCGTAGATTCCAAAAATGTTACTTAAAACGACATGCGGCGTCGTTAAAAAGTCGAAATTGACGATTTTCGTTGATTTTGATGTTTCCTGAAAACTTTTTTCGCACGTTACAATGGGATTATTTCAGATTCGAAATCTACGTGAAAAACTGGTTACATGATATTTTTTTCAAGGCCAGCAGTTGGGGCGCCCGGCACTTTTCAGCTCTCCGTCGGAAGCGCACTCGACGAGTTTTCACAAAATGGTCCATGTCAAGAGGGCTCAGGATATTTGGCCGACAATTTTTTATGCCTCTAATGGTGTTTGTCTGTCATTATGAACCTATTTACGATTTTTCATAAACATTTCGACCTTATTTGCCGATATGACTCACCTCGATTTTTTTCACATAAGGGTCCCCCCTTATGTGAAAAATCATGTTAGGGGTCATGATGAAATAGAACCTCCGACCCAACAAAAAGTACGTCAGGGTGCTTAAAAGTTATTTTTATGTTACTTTTAGTGCAATCATACATGTTATTGTGGCCAATTCCAACATGACCCCAACATGATTTTTCACATAAGGGGGGACCCTTATGTGAAAAAAATCGTGGTGAGTCATGTTGTCAAATAAGGTCGAAATGTTTATGAAAAATCGTAAATAGGTTCATAATGACAGAAAAACACCATTAGAGGCATAAAAAATTGTCGGCCAAATATCCTGAGCCCTCTTGACATGAACCATTTTGTGAAAACTCGTCGAGTGCGCTTCCGACGGAGAGCCGAAAAGTGCCGGGCGCCCCAACTGCTGGCCTTGAAAAAAATACCATATAACCAATTTTTCACGTAGATTTCGAATCTGAAATAATCCCATTGTAACGTGCGAAAAAAGTTTTCAGGAAACATCAAAATCAAGGAAAATCGTCAGTTTCGACTTTTTAACGACGCCGCATGTCGTTTTAAGTAACATTTTTGGAATCTACGCGAGAAAATACTCCAAAAAAAGTTTTGAAAATATAATATTTTCGACTTTGAAAATTTCGATTTTTTTTGGGCCCTAGCTGTAACTTTTCGGAGAGTTCACGAGAACCCTTCATATTGGGCCAAATATCAGCACTTGGTATGGGGACATCACCAAAAAAATATTGGGGTGGGTTGCAAAAAAGTCATCCGTGGGGTAGGTACGTTCTCTCGTGAAAGGTCTCTTAAAATAAATACTGAACATCTTTAGTACACTTTTACAATTGTCCTTGCACATTCGTGAAATATAAAAATTGATGAATGAGGTCATGTCGAATCACGGTTTCATGGATCAGATATCTCCAGGTGCTAGCCAACTATTTCAATCGGATGTGCTTTCGAATTGAAAAATATAATAACCAACTAACTAGTGCCTAATATCGAATGTCCTTACAATGAGAGTCACGGTTTGAAAGGTCAAATATCCCCAGGTGTAACTGACAGTGTCAGTGCGAAGGTCTTCGCCAACTTGATCACCAAAATAAATTTTTCAAACAGTCTAACAAAGTTCTAGAATGAGAACTACGGTTATCCAAGCTAGCTATTTCAATACGACCACGGACCAAGATACAGTTCTAACATGGGAATGATCTCAACCAAAATAATTTTATAAACTGACTAATGTCTGATATCGAACGTATCGTCCTCCTCGTTGTAGCGAACCATCACGCAGCGACGAATGGAGGCCAGATTCACCTGAAATATATTTTTATAAATAATATAAAATACACGGTTCTTATCGGAAAGAAAGAACACGGTCTTCTAATATAAAGGAAGTATAACGACAATTTCTGGCGTTGAGTATGTCATGAGTTTGCCAAATATGTCATCATGTACAAGAGCATGGTTCAGGTCAGGAAATAGATTTACAATATTCATAAACAATTAATTATTGCATTTCAAGGCTTTCAAATACTATATATAGACTCACCATATCCACATTGATAGAGGGGAACATGTTCTGGAAGGTAGTCTGGACGAGAGCGAGATGTCGGGCCTGACCCTCCTGAAATGGGTTTCAGTCAATGATCAAGTTCCGTTGGAAATTAACTACGTTAATTTTTCGGAATCATCGTTGGTGCATTAACAAATATATATTAAACCTGGCGTAAATAGCAGAAAATGTGTTATTTGACCTAACTGATCTCATTCTACCACACTCGACCAAGGATAAACTGGACCATTTTCAATAAGTTCACAATGCCTACCTTGAATCCCGACAGAATCACCAGCGGAGCACTCTTGTAGAGTTCCTCGAAGACCATGGCCTTCTTGAGGGACGAGAGCACATCGCGCATCAGCGTGTACTCTTTCACTGAAAAATAACGAGTTTTCAAATTTCAAAATCAGCGAGATAATCGAGATTTCAACGTGTTATTCCCACTGTGCATCTCATTATTACGTAAAGCTAGTAATTTCGAGCTACTTCTACACGTTCTAGATGTCTCCTACTTCAATAAGGGGAGCTTTGCAAACATTACCTCATTATTCCAATATGAATAAATAATAAACGAATCTGACCTCTGAAGGTGAGCGTGGGTCCCTGAGGGAACCTCATCAGCCTCATGTTCACGGACATCTCACTCCTCGTGAACACCATCATGTGGGTCACGCCGAGGACGGCGCCTGTCGTGACGAAATCACGAATGTTGTTGCGCTTCATCACCTACGATGGAAAAATTATGGTCGCTGTGATATACGAAAATAACATTTCATCGTTAAAATAATAATAAGGCACGCCATCATGTAATCTGCTAGTTTGAGTTTGGAAGTTTGTCCACAAAGTGGTAAATTGAACTAACCTTCAATTTCATCGCAGTGTTCGGCTCCATGACTTTTCGGTAGTCTCTGACCAACCTCTTGACGAACTTTCCGACCTCACCACTCGGAATGACGATCGAATGAGGCTCCCTGACATACATTTTTGAAACAACCGCGCCGGTAATCATTATTTATCACCAGTAATCAGACCTTGTCCGCGTTCGGGGTTCAAAAAACCCATTTCAATGTAGGTTGTCAACATCAGGTCACTGTATATATTTTTGGTCCCCGATTACAAAGGATAATGAACGCTTCCTGGCATCGGATATAAGAGTAGAATAAACCACTCCACTCACTTTGCCTTGTCCTTGCTAACAGTTTGCACTGCCACTTGATCACGAAGTTTCTTGACCTCATCCTTCTCTTCCTTCAGTCGAGCTCGCTTTTCGGCTCGATTCGCCTACACATTTGATGTGAATTTACGTTTAAATGATGAAATTGCAGGCAAAACGAAAGCAAACATCAACTCACGAATTTTCCGGAGAAATTAACGCGCAACTGGCCTTCGCCACGGTCGCCGGCCTGCGCCGCCTTCGCACTCCGTCCCTTTCCTCCCTAAAATCAAGTTTTATTAAAAGAAAAGTCAATTTAAAATAAAGTAAAAACTTGTCAAAATGAAAACGAGCGCGTACCTTTCTTTTGCCCATCTCAAGCTGAGTTGTTGAGAGCCGTGAAGAAGTGGCCTGGATATGTGATTGATTTTAACAAAAAACGACGGCAAAACAACAACAAAATCAATTGTTAAATATATTTTTACAAAACTTTGTTAAGTAACATTGGTACAAAAAGCACGAAAAAGTTTCAATTTGAAAATGTCCCACCACGAAAGTCATGCGTGTTCACTTACCGTAATTTGAAAATTTGAAGAGGTGCTCTTGACGTCACGGTGGTCTTTACTTATCGATAATCTCGTTCTTAGATAATTAGTGCACGATGTACGGCTACAATGGATACGTCCCGTGAGTACTATATCCTTTTTAATCACTAGGTATGCCTTAATCTGGGCAAAAATTAGATTTTGGGACCGTGTTTGTTCATCGATTTTCGCTCAACCAAGACGTTTGCAGTGGCCAAAGCACTACTTACACGACGTCGGCAGTAGCTGCCGCCGTTGCTGCAGCCTATTCTGGCACGGCGGCCAACACTCCCCAGCAGCAGCCCAACGTGTTCGGCTACCCATCTGCATCCACTTTCGGCGGAGGGTAAGGAGTTGTTCTCATTGTTTTGATTACTTCTTACTTAATTTTGTGCTCTTTCTTTTATTAATTGTTTTTTATATTTGCAGTATGGATGGAGCTGGTGCGGCAGCAGCCTCGTACTATGGATACGGCTACGGCGCGCCCGGCGGAGCACCCGCTGCCGCCGGCTATCCCAACCTCGGCGCTGGCGCCGGCTACGGTAAGTTTCATTTTATTTATTGATTTTTGTGTTATACACTGTTTTGCAGCATCCCTCTCCGATCTCTCGTACGCCGCGAAGGGCCGTGCTCCGTACGGCGCAACTGCGCCCAAGCCCAACCCCGCGCTCACTACCCTGACAACGGCCAACAAGGCGATCTGTGAGTTTCCGTTACCTCTGGGCTCGCTTGTTTCACATCTAGGGCGCTTTTTTTTGCGTATCGTATCGCGTATCGGTTTTTGGCATATCGGATCTATGGATCTGTGAAAGAGTCAGTCCATTGTGAGCATCTCTCTCAATGATGGTTGTTGCAGCCTCATATGGCGGCTCTACGTACGACGCGGCGGTGTATGCTGCAGCCTCGAATATGTTGAACAAGGGACCGAATGCCCGCACCTTCCCGAACAAGGGCGGCAACAAGGTACTTTTATGTTTCGCTTGTTATTTTGATCGATACCCGTTGTTGCTACGACAACGGACAGGTGCTTAGCGATTTAATGGCTTTTATTTCTTCACGCTATCTCGTTTTTCTTATATTTTGGACCCTACTTGCTACTCGTTTTTACAATTAGCAATGAAAATGTGTATGTATTGAGGGCTACTATTACGCAATTTTGTATCAATGAATCATTCTCTCAGAAGCCCAACTCGAACCCATTCGCGTTCCCGCACACCCAGGGACCGATGGGAGGAGGAGGGGCGGGAGGCGGACAGCCTAATCAGAGATACGCCGGCGGCAAGAGATGGGGCATCGGAGCGAGTGCTGCCACCCACAGAGACGCCCAGCAGTTCTACTGCGAGGTTTGTGTTTCAGCATTACTTTACTTTTCTCACTGCTTTATTATTTGCAATTGCATCAAAATCTCTGTCTATTCTCTCTTTTCCCGTTCAATCTCTGTTTATCAGAATAAAGATACGCTATTGTAAACTGTCTTTTTCTCTCTTTCTTCCCATACCTTCTTGTTTATTCATTGAAATCGTAGTTTCCTTGCTGCGAATAGAATGAATGCGTTTTTTTTCATTAAAAAAAGCTCCCTTTCGCTGTTCGCTGTCCCTCTTCCGTAATTGGAAAATTGAGTTCCTTTTTTGATTAAAAAAATCATATCACTATTTGCAAAACTACTTTATCAGGTGTGCAAGATCAGCTGCGCCGGCCAACTCACGTACAAGGAGCATCTCGAGGGCAAGCTGCACAAGAAGAAGGAGCTGCTCGCGAAGGGAGAGGGAACACAGGTATCGAGACTAGACTCTAGTCTGACCTTCTTGCAATTAGACCCTATTAGTGTAATATTACATCCTTAGTCCTTTAGGATTAAGATTTTTACATTACGATTAGATTGTTAGATTAGATTTTAGTTTTAGATCCGCGTAAATTTCTTTAGATTTAAGATTCTTTTAAATTGAACGGGGTCAAATTTGATACCAAGTGTTGGATAAGAGAAACTGCTTGAAAGAAGCTAGAAAGGGAGGGCTTGAAAGAAACCGGCGGGATAAAATTGTGGGGACTGTCTAATCAATGTTCCCCTCCCCAGGCGCTGCCCCGCAGCAAGGTCTCGTTCCGCTGTGACTTGTGCAATGTCACTTGCACGGGAAAGGACACGTATGATGTGAGTTTACTATTTTAATTAAAGTAAATAAAAAAATCTATTCGAGACACCCTCCGACTTTTGGTTCCATGCTTTATCTGAAGCCTTCACAATCTGTGCTAACTCAGTGATTCCTTCTTTTTCTTTCGTTATACAAATAAATATGCAAATACATCTAGCATTAAACCAATAAAATAAGGTGCAATCAATTGATATTTCCAGGCGCACGTGCGCGGCAGCAAGCACCAGCGCACGCTCGCGCTGTGCAAGAAGCTGGGCAAGCCGATTCCGGCCGGCGAGCCGACGATTATTGCTCCCGCCGAGCTCGGAGGCACCCTGCCCAAGCCCGTGATGGCTGGCGCTGCAGCTCCTGCAGCCGGTGCAGTAGCCGCGGCTGCGGCTGCAGCCAAGATCCCCACCATTGGCGCGGCCGCCGCGGGCAAGAAGGTGAGTGCGGGGGAGTGGGTGGTTTTCGGTTGCAGAAGTTTGAGTAAGCTAGAAAATTTTTGAGGCACCGATCCTCGCCGAGGGATTCCTTGGTTGCGTTCTTGTGCTAGTCAAATAATAATATTTTTTTTCGGTGTTAAAAGTGTGATAATGTGACCATGGTGGGAAATAGTGAAACTAGTGGAGAATGTATGCGGGTTGGCTGATAAATTCCCCTGCTTGCAGATCGCGCCGGTGCACTTTGTCGGCGGCTCGGCACTGCACACGACCAAGCAGACGAATGACCTGGAGGCTAAGAAGGTGAGCGTGAAGCGGGAATTGAACTTGTGTGGAGTAGGGTGGCAAATCCGGATCAACGGGTCGCTATTTTGAGAGAATCCACGGGTCAGAAACGGATCAGACGGATATCCGTACCCTCTGGCAGAGGTGGCCTCCCTCTCACGGATGAGCCGTTTTTACGACCCAAAAACGGCTCTCAAACGGCTCTTTTAATTGCCTGCCTGTTGGGAATCGGAGCAGAGTCATTTTGATCAGCTCTTAGATATTTTTTTCACTGTTCGATTCTGCACGGAGGGAATTCATGCTCAATAGCGTTGTTATGGCCGCGTGTGAACTCGGCGAGTTCACTTTTCACCATTATCTCCAAAGTGCTAATCCACTCCGGAGTGAATGCTCGGACTGAAATTCGCCCTCTGATTCCTGGTTTACTCCAATCTTAGAGTCTGCGAAATGACTCCCGGAGTTCAATTCCAGGAATGTCAGAGAGAACAACATTTTCGGATAGATATTAAAGACCTGATCTAATAGATATATTTTGTATCTCATTCGAACCACTAAGAGCAGATTGAAGATCCTTAATCCATTCAGGAGCCGTTTTTGGAGCCGAAAACGGCTCCAAAACGGCTCTTTTAATTGTCTGCCAGAGGGGAAACGGATGAGCCGTGAGAGTGAGGCTGTAAACGCCTCTCTGACGGATAACCGTCTGCCAGGGGGGAGAGAGACGGATATCCGTGATCCGAATTTGCCACCCTAGTGTGGAGGTGTTGCGATTAATTTTTGAATTCGATAGAGTTTTGAAGAAGAACATTTGGGGAGAGCTTTGCGCGATAAGGTAATGTGGTGAAGCATGAACTTGACAGAGTAATTAGATTTTTTTCCGGATGAGGCCCAAGTAGTATTGTAAGAGAGTAGAAGACTTGTGCAGTTAGAAGGACCTGATGAAACCCGGACTTCAGCTGAGGAACCTTCCCCTGTTTTTTTTTGTTTCTAAGAAACACGGGTAACGTATGGTCATTGTTTTGCTCTTTCCTGAGCGAACTTGATGAATTATAGAAACACGAACATGGCGATAAGAATTTTTTTATACGTTTTTACATTCCAGGCTGTCGTTGCTGCAGCAGTCGGATCTGCTGGTGGAGCAGAAGGAGCGGCGGCCGCGGAGGGAGAGGAAGGAAAGAAGGAGGTGAGTGTTGTTGTTATTGTTGTTATTGTTGTTGCTGTTGTTTTTGCTATGATTGTTCTTATTATTCCGTTCCCTTGTTAGGTGGAGTACGACCTGAGCGCGCTGCTCGCGGCGGAGAACAACGTGAAGCCTGTGGGCGAGGAGTTTGTGGAGACGGAGCGGGACGCGAACGGCAAGCACGTCACGTATGTTTTCCTACTGCTTATTAGGGGCGAGTGGCCTGGACTCGCCGGGTTAGATGGAGATGATGTTTTGCTGCGTTTTTTTTCTGCGGTTCGGAAGTTTCCATTGAATCTCGTGTTTCATCCACACAATATTTCATTCAATTTTCGACAACAGCGATCTTTGCACCGTTACCTACTTAAAAACATAATTAATAAACAGTAGAATCGCAAACTGCATTATTTAGCGCGACGTTTAGTTTCGGAATGTTCCTATGAAGATCATGTTTCGCTTGCTTAATACCTTCACAAAAGTTTTCATAATAACGATCATTACGACCTTTCTGTTTTAAAATTAATCTAATCCTTCCAGGTACGCATGCAAGCTGTGCGACTGCAAGTTCTCCGACATCAACGCCAAGGACATACATCTCAAGGTACGGCAGATTCATATTTTAATTAATTATTTATTTATATTTAATTAATTAGTTATTTATTTACAATACATTTAATTTATTTTAATAATAATTAATTCAGGGTCGCCGCCATCGTCTGATGTACAAGCAGAAGGTGGACCCCACGCTCCAGGTAAAAATTAATATTATTAATACTTTGATACTCAATCCTGATTCCATTTTCCGATAGATGGTGTCATTCAGAAACCTCAATATCACATTTATTGTGGCTGTACTTTTGTGCTACTGTGACACTAGCTTTTATATATTTTGCCACTACTCTCGCATTCACCATCATTCCTAATCCAATTCCTCCTTTGTTGAAGTCTGAAATACCAATCTCGCAGGTGGAAAGTTATTCGATTTTCACTAAACAAGCTTGCAAAATCATTCGTGTCCTCATTCCCCCTTCTCATTATGTGAATGAAACCGCGCTCTCGCAGGTGGAGGTGAAGCCGAACACGCTGCGCGAGAAGCGTGCCGCGCGTGCCAAGAAGGACCGCCTGCAGGGCGGAGTGCGCGCCGGCCCGCCCCCTCCCGGAATGATGGGCATGGGAGGACCTGGATATATGCCACCGTGAGTTTATCAGATTTGGTGGAACGTGAATTCTGGGTTCAAGTCTACCTTGTGGAAACTGGTCACAATTGGTTTGTATAAGGATGATGTTGCGGACTCTTTGAATGCTGCGGTGACCCTCATTTTAAAAACAATTACATATTAGGAATTGAATATGAGTGGTACACCCGGCAGATCCACGCGACTGTTGGTTCACATATTCCAACTGTTCCCTCATCGCTGATCTGACCGCGACGAGCGACGATTACAATTATTAAAAATAAGTAATTATATATATTCAGCCCGATGGCTCGTTTCGCGCCCGCGCCCATGCCTCGCCCGTACTTTGACGCGCACCGCTACGTGGAGACGGAGGACGACAGACACATTATGGTGAGTGAGTGGGTGGTCTGACCTACCATATCTACCGTACCCCGACTTGATCCATTCGATTCCTATTGTGTTCCTGACGCGAGGCAATTCTACTGTATCGTAGACTTCACTCACAGAACTCCTTTGGTGTTCCTGAAATTTACTTGAGCAGTATCCACAGCATATTTTTTTTCCTGACCTAGAGCGAATCGATAATTGATACCCCACTGTTACCGTATCCCTAACCTACCAATCGATAACCTCTACCCAATCTCAGGCGAAGCACGCGACGATCTTCCCCGATGTGGCGGAGATCAAGGAGATGGAGGATGTGGTGCAGAGTCTGGAGAAGGCGTTGAAGGGGCTGAGCGACCACTTTGAGACCACCAAGTGGGTTGACTGTTTCACGGGCAAATTTTGACTATCAAATAGCATGTAAAACGATCGCCTTTACAATTGTAGGATAAAGATAGGATATGCTGAGACCACAAAATGGGTTACTGTTTCACTGTCAAACTGAACGTCAAATGAAATGTCGCGTTTTCATAGTAGAATAGGGATAACTTTGAGACCACCAAGTGGGTTGGCTATTTCATTTGCACTTATTGTTAATAGTATTATCACATTTTTCCATGGTATCATTTCCTCGAACATAATTAACCAAAAAATTTGTTACCAGGCGATTTTATGCCTCCACGTTTCCATTACTTTCAGTAGGTGCTTGCAAATTCAATGAGGTCATGGATGCGAAGTCTAAAAACTAATTGCACGCACTAAATTAACTTGAAATGCTTTTCATCATGTCTATTTAAATATTGCGCGTTGTTCAAATGATAATACTTTTAATTAATTGTTATTATCAGGCCGAAGGAGGAGGGCGCGGCGGGCGAGCGTCTGCTGAAGGGAGCCATGCGCATTGGCGTCCTCTCGAAGGGATTGATGCAGAAGGGAGAGGAGGAGGTACGGTAGACTGGATCGAGTAGTGATTTTATTTCGGTTCGATGACATGGGACTAAATAGGTTACTGATTTTTGCTAAATCAAACTCCATTCCGTGCCCAAGGGACTCATGAAGAAGGGAGATGAGGACGTACGGTAGCCGTGATTGATTAGTGGTTTTATTTCGTCTTGGGACAGCACTTATGAAGCCGTACAGTGTACGCCGTAAATTGTACGTGCGTAATGTCAAGGCGATAATTGATTTGATAACTTTGTACTCCTACCGTCTTTCTTCCGGTTTCATTGTCATATCATAGGTCGCAGTTTCCAAAACTTTGTAATCAGAAGAGTGAACATGTTGGAGACCAATCTTTTTTTACTTATGTTTTTGTACTTTATTTACGTAATGCAAATTCAAGTAATTAGCTTTAATTATTTAGTTAATTAATTAATTAAATTAAAGGTGGAGCTGGTGGCGCTGTTCGCGCAGCCGCCCACGAAGAAGATCCTTGAGGAGGCCGCCGAGGAGATCAAGAAGTTCATCGAGGTGAGGAGATGAGGGAAAGGTGTAACATGAATACAGAGGGAACCTTGATTAACTATTGCTAGTTTGAAAAGGATGACAAGATAATATCGCAAAGATAATCGGGATGGGGAGATGAGGAGCAGGTGAAACATGAGTTGAGAGGAAAAGCATATTTTATTTTTGTTATTTCTAATTTGTAATATTGACTTGAATAATATGTGCTGAGAATATCAAACAAATTTTTTTCTGGATAGGGAGATTAACGTAGGGTGAAACATGACTAGCGTTTGAGAACCTTTAAAAAACAAAATGAGACCGTGTCACTGTCTTCCGCCAGAACCATTGGCGGATATCTGTCGGATGAAACATGAAATTCACGGGGATTTTTTTTTGTCAAGGCAGCATGCGTAGGATTTCGTTCACGAGGCATTAATGGATATTTGGTAAATGAAACGTTAAATTCTCAGAATCGTTCGATGACCCTTGCGAAATTTTTTCCTCGTGATATATTTCCAAGATTACGTTATTTTGTTTATATTCGTCAATTTCTAGGTGCCTCCCGCCGATTTCACGATTGACTACGTGCCGGAGGACGCGTGCCTGACCTACGTCGTCAAGGGCAAGCTGCCGCGCGTCAAGATGTACCTCACGTCCACCGTACTCCGTGCAGGTACGGTAGCGGGTATCGATTGGTTGATCGATAACTGAGTTTTCAAAAATTTAATGCTCTAGAAATGCAGAAGGGCGTCAATTTTTGAAGACTCTTTGTATCGTTTTTTTTCTGATGGCTGATCCCTGTAGAGGATTTGACCAGCAGGAAAAGTGTTTCTAGCATGCACGAGGACGTGGTGGCAATTTGGGAGGTCGATGCGATTGTGATTGGGGTCGAAAGAGAAAAAAAAACTACACACGATCGCAACTCATCCTACCTCCCATTCTGTCACCATGGCTGATTGGTCTAACGCACTAGCACAGCCTAATCATGTGAATGGTTGGGCAGGAAAAACTTTCTCAAATGCACATTTTGTGCAGTTGATTTGGCGTTTCCAACACAACCATTCGCTGTTCAACAGCTTCTGATTTTCATCATCATCATCCATTGTTGCTTGGTTTTCCATTGATTTGAGGCGAAGATTATTCAATCGATTCAGTGGATTTGCCCATTCTATCTCTATCAGACTTGAGTAATCTTTAGCAGATGTTTCAGCGGCTCTCATGGATCTGACCCAATAAAGTCGATACCGTATCCGTAAGGGCCGCAACTACGGATGTACAGTACTCGCCAAAATGTGACCGCCCCTCGAAAGCAAAATATGAACTAGCCGAATCAAGAAAAACCTGAAAAACCTTGAAAAAAAAAGAAAGTTGAAAGAGATTGTCGCACAAGACCATCTCTAGTTGCCTGTTCTATCTCTCCATTTGTCCCTCTTTCTTATTCAATCGATAAAAACAGTCGATAATCAGAACAATAAATCGATAATCGAGGGCCGGTTGCAGAGGTTCCGGCGGGTACCGTAGAGAAGCCAGCGGACATTCTGAGAGAGGAGAAATGTCTGACCGCGCTCGCTGAGCTCCGCCACTCCAAGTGGTTCCAGGTGATTACATGTTTCATCTAGGGATGGCTTGCAGCTCGAAATTATCCTCCTCGTTTTACGTGCTCTCTCGCTGATCAGAGAGGCGAGAGAGTGTACGAAATGGAGAGACCGTTTCTGGCCGAAGCCATCCCTATTCGACATCCCCCCTCTTACCATGTCTCAAGGGTAGGGCTACTGGAATGAAGAGCTCGTCCCATTGATTTAGCGTGCTTTGTGACCTATCAGAGTGTCGGCAGAGAGCGCTGAATACATGGATGAGTTGTTCAATTTGGTAGGCCTGTTCGCGAGCCCACCCCCCTCGCTCCTCTCAGACTCTAAGCTACTCTTAGTTTGTACAGTAAGAGTAGAATAGACCCCGCATCGAACCTCCTAGTCGCCCTGCCGTGTCCCCGCATCGGCCGATGTGGAGGCACGGTAGGCCTGATCCCTGCTAGGAAACGGCCACGGTAGCCCCACATCGATTGATGGCGGGGGGTACGGTAGCCGGCTATCACTAACTGACTAAATTAATTCATGCTGATTCAGGTTAGATGCACGGAGCTGCAGTCGTGTCAGGTGGTGCTGCGCATTCTGAGAGATATTGCGAAGAGGATCGACACGTACAAGAAGCTGGCCCCGTGGACGACCGAGCTGATCGTCGAGAAGGTACGGTAGTTGGGGAGTATCGATTAGTGATTTTTTTTGAAAGGTGAGATACGGTAGGACTCGGGAGGAGATTAATTGCCTAGTGAAACCAATCACCCTCTTGTGATGTTGTTGAAACGTGGGATCGTCTGTCGATTTTATTCAATGGAGTAGCAGCCTTTTCTTGTTTTTCGACCACAAGGATGGGAAAGCGACTGACTTGGGACATCAATACGAATCTTGTGATCTGCTTGAAACTTGGGGTTCACGTGTCGTTTTTCCGCTAAAATTAGTTCTTTGCGGATGCGTCCTTTTTGTGATTTGTTTTGAGATGACTGGGAGCACCATTGCATTCGGGAACCTTAAGGCCTAATGCGATGAACTGGAAACAGTAATCCGATCATTGCAAGTATATAATGCGCCTGAGTGAGAGGGCTCTATTATCTAGACGAGCCAGATAGATTCTTGTGATACGTTTGAAACATGGGTCCGCCTGCAGTTTTCGATATTAAAAAACACAAGAACTAACCATTACACAAGGGATGCAATAAGTACCTTGTGATCCACTTGAAGCATGTGATGGGCGGGATATTTCATTTGCTTATTAATTACCTAATTATTTACTTATTAAATCATCAGGTGATCTCCTCGGTCGGCGTGCCCATTCCCGTCGGCGACGCGCTCCGTCGCTTCTTCGAGGCCGTCTCTACGGGGATTCTATTCGAGAGTCAGTTTTATTTAGTTTAAGTGGCAAATTTTGGCAGATGGCATGAAAAAAAATGTTTTGAACCGGCAGGATTGCCGTTATGGTAATAGTAGAAAAGTTTGAGATAGAGGCTCGCTTCAATCTCACTCTGTTCCACAGGAGGAAAAAATCAATATAGTTTATATATAGCTTTTGAACCTGTAAGATTGCAGTTGCGAAAATATTAGAATAGTGATGAAAGCAGGCCAATTTAATCATGCCTTCATACGGTGCGTAAAAGTAATTTTAAAATTACTTTTGCAATCTTGCAGGTTGAAATCCACTATCTATGGATTTCAACCTGTAAGATTGCAGTTGTGAGAGTATTACAATAGTGCCGCAGGTAGCCCATTGTAATCGGACTTTCATTCGGCTTGGAAAAATATTAATAAATTTTTAATCTGATTAATTATTTCTTGTTAGTTTTCAACCTGCAAGATTGCCGCTTTGAGAATATTATAATAGCCTCGTAGATATATATTTGTAGTCATTTCATCATTGAGCGTATAAAATCGTGTGCAAATTTTTAAATTAATTAGCTATTCCTGTTCGTTTTCAACCTGTAAGATTGCAGTTGCGAGAAAATTACACTAGTCCCCAAATGCGGCTCATAGTAATATTGCGACGGTGTCTGCGTGTAAACATATCAGTTCATTAATCACTAATTGCAGGCGGTCCGGGCCTGGTCGACCCCTGCGAGAAGGACGGCAAGAGTGTGCTCGCCGGCCTCTCCGCCCAAGACAGAGAGAACATCACCAGCAGTGCACAGCACGCCCTGAGATTGATCGCCTTTGGACAGGTTTGCACCTTTGGACAATTATTTTGTTAAGAAAGCGGTGAGATAGTGGGTTGCGTTGAAAACGGTAATTCGGTGGGTTGCGTTGAAAACGGTAAGAGCTTTTTTTTAAGGACACTGTAAATTAGTGGGTAGTTTTGAAAAGCAGCAACATGGGAGTTTTGCTTTATTTTTTTTGCTAGATAGCTCGAATCTGCTACTCAAATCGCTAAACAACGCGCTAACTCGAAAAAAATTAATTACTTCTACCGTTATGCTGTCCTGTCATATTGATGCTATGGGCACACTATGTAGTCGCTCGGGAAAGCGCATCAGTGGTTCGTCTTCACTAAATGCTTGAAAAAATAATTAGTTTGTGTTTCGAAATGAATGAATGTATAATTTGCAATTTTTTTCCACATGACAGGTTTCGGTTACACCAATCTTTGAACAGTCTGGGAAGAGTGTTAAGAATAGTGCAGCTAGCTCACTGATTTTATATTAAATAACCATATTCCAGATCCACAAGATACTGGGCATGGAGAAGCTGCCCGCCGCCTCGCCGCCCCCGAGTGAGCGAAAGCGGCCGAGAGAGGAGGAGGAGGGAGCCGCGAAGGCTGATGGAGGTAACTATAATCTAGATGTTGAGTGAAAAAGTGTATAGGGATTGTATAGGCTAGCGGACAAAAATGATAGTAATAGTAAAGATAGAGTGCTCATTGAGTGGGATATCAGAGAGAAAGTGAGGAAGGAGCGACCAAGGCTGATGGAGGTACGGTGATGCATCAACATGTAATTGGTATCGCAATCGCAAAACAACTGCAATTTTGATTGATCTGTTAGAAAAGAATGATAGAGTAGCGGATTATTAGGAGAAAAAAGGGAATGAGAAGATAGTGTCGAATTTCACACCTGGTAGGCTCTCGTTATGACGGCGACAGATGAAAGTAAGAGCAATGTGGTGAGCTGTTAGTGTTCCTTCATGCGGTCAAACAACCAATACAATCTACTGTATTCCGAAGCTTTATTTCCGAGGTCACGCTAACAATGTTCTTACAGACGTTGTTCCAGAGGCCTCAGTGCTCTAAAATTTTCCATTTTCCGACCTACAGTATCCCCAAATACCAATTTCATTCAGACGTTGTTCCAGAGGCGAAGAAGGACAAGCCGGACGACGAGGCTGTCGTCGTTGAGAAGGCGCAAGAAGAGGGAGGACAATTGGAGGTGAAGAGGGAGGAGAAGGAGGAGACAGAGGGAGAGAAAGCCATGGAGGAGGTGGGTGGACATCCCTTTTAAGGGTATTATTAGAAGGAAAATGGGAACTAACTAAGGGTTGGAGAGGAGTTAGGGGTAGTAGGAGGACTGTTGGTGAAGAGGGAGGAGAAGGAGGAAGGAGAGGCGGAGGGAGAGAAGGCCATGGAGGAGGTGAGCAGAGAAAGGAATTGATTGAAAGGAGGCCAGCCGGTGTTAATTGGTGACCTGGTAGATTACCGTTATGAGTATGCTATAGAGCAAATCGAAGATAGCTTGCATTCAATTGTGCTGGGTGAAGCGTTGAAAATAGAATTTTAAAAAAAGAATGAAACATTGATAGTTTTTTTTGACCTGGTAGATCGAGGGTGTGAATGCATTATAGAGCGATTTGAGAGCAACTTGCTCTAATCATTTCATGTTTGATGCTTGAAAAAAAGAAGAACGAAATAAACATAAGGAGATTTATAATTTTTTTGACCTGGTATATTACCGTTATGAGTACTCCATAGAACACACTCGCATCAATGAATCATCCATTCGTATTGCGAAAATAAAATGGATCAATTATTTCCTTGCAGGCCGACTCGAAGCCGCTGGTCGTCAAGATGGAGACCAACTAGAAGGCTGTCGCCCTTCTCTAACCCTCTTCATTTCCCGTGATCTCTCGCCCCCCCCCCCCTATTACCCACTGTAGAAAGTACTCCCCGTATCCGTACCCCCACACTGAATATAATCACATACACACGCACCACACGTTTATAGTGTAACTTATGCTTTGTTGTTGCTTCTAAAAGTGAGCCCATTTGGTCCTGTAATGATGTTATTTTGACGTTTTCACAATGAGTCATAATACAAACACGTTTTGGATAAAGTATTAGTACGTGGCTGAGTGAGGGGTGGGGCAAGGAAGGAATGGTAGTAGAGAACGCAAGTGGAGTTGGATATTAGGTGCAAATTGTTGACCTGGCAGATTGCGGTTGTTAGTCCATCATAGAGCAGAGTGAGGACAGATTTCGCTAATGGCTTTTCAGTGTGCTGGTGAAAAATTGATTCAAGATTCCTATTCCGATCAGGAACTTGCTGTCTTTAGTTTGTGGTACTCAACGAATTAGTATTATTTAGTGAAGAACACTAAAGATTTATAGAAGAAGGGGGCAGAGGGAGGAATCTTCTCTTGCGATTCGACTTCTTCAACCATTCAACCGAGCGTAGCTAGTCTACTGCTGAGGCGGCATCGCGGTTACCTGGAAAGGAGGGGGTACGGTAGGTTGAAATGAGTACGGTAGTGACTACTGGTTGATACAGAGCGATGGATGGATAAGGGAGGAGTACGGTAGGGGGGATACGGTAGGCCCCCAATCACTAACTGGTGGTGCTGCAGCGGGAGCGGGAACTGGAGCTGCTGCTACGACGGGCGCCGGCGGCGCCTCCTTGACCTCTTCCTTGGCGGTTTTGACTGGAAAATCGATAATTTGTAGACTACCGTAACCGCTACCGTACCGGGCGAGTTCTTCTTGGGACCGGGAGTCAGGGATTCGGCGACCGAGAGACGCTGCGTCGACTGCACGGCGGGCGATGCGTTGGCGGCCGTGGTCAGGACTGGAATGGGGGTACAGTAGGTACCGTATGCCAACATTATCTTACAGTATCCGTTCAATACTCTCTGACTACGATACCGCATCTACTGTATGCCCATAGACTATGGGCATACAGTATCTACAGAATCTCTATCGTACTCTAACCGACACATCTTACAGTAACCTACAGCACTACCGCATACCTGCAGCAGTAGAGATCTGAGTGGTCTGCGTGGGCGTGGCTTGGACGGGCAGGTCGATCGAGGCGGGCGCCTGAAGATACGGTAGGCTGAGGGTACGGTAGGACTACGGTATACCTTGGTCGGGGTCACGGGCACGACTTGGGCGTTGGACAGCGGCTGAGTTGGCGCGGTCTTGAGTGGAGATTCATGCTGGGAAAATAGATAATGCCGAGTACGGTAGGCTACCGTACCTTGGTCTTATCCTCCTTGGTCTTATCCTCCTTGCTCTTATCTTCCTTCGAGTCTTCGATCGATTCCTTGGATTTGGACTTGGACTTGGACGGCGTGTGGGGCACGGCCAGAGGAGCGGTCGAGGGAAGCGGAGCTGCAATGGGGGTACGGAAGGAGTACGGTAGGTACCGTAACCCTACTTCAGTCAACTTTCGTACGCTACCTACCGTAACCCTCAAACTTACATTTCGCAACATCCTTGCAGTCGAGCACAATGGATCCCGGGGATAAAGTAAGCTTCCAGATAACGGTGTCTACAGTAGATTCTATAGCCACCACAATCTCCACCTACCGGAACCCTAACCCATCGCTTCCGAAGCCACAGTATATATGGAGATACTGTAGCTACCGTAATCCTAACTCAGGCCCCGAGGCTACAGTAGCCCTAGACATACTAAAGCTCCCGTAGTCCTACCGTAACCCAACTTACTATTCGCGACATCGGCGCAGTTGAGCATCTTGAGGCTGGCGGCCATCTCCTTGCTCATCTCGAGGGCGGGCACGGAAGAGTCAGAGGAGGAGGCGGACGGACGCTTGAAGGCAATGGGGTGCTGCAAGTACGGTAGGACTTTGCCAAACGATCGATAACTGATTTTATTGTTTCTCTGCATCTACAGATCGTGGTTAGTCTCTCAATGGCAAGGTCAATCGATATTTCCCGTATACAGTATCCCCCACAGTACCGTTCCTCCGGGTATGCACTCTTCCCTGCTGCCAGTGCACGGCTCCTGGCTCGTCGACTTGGTGGACTTCCTGTGGATAGAAAGGATTACGGTAGGGGTTAGGAAGTCTATGGGGATACGGTAAGAGTACAGTAATCGATGTGGGTCACGGTTGGGATACGGTAGCCGACTTGGGGTACGGTGGGACTACGGTAACTCACTCGCACTCGGATTCGGTGGACAGGGAGAGCACGGTGCAGAGGCGCTTCGAGGGAAGAGAGGCGCCACGACGGGAGGAGGATACCTTCTGGGAGCTACTGAAATGAGAGAGAGTACGGTAGGAATAGTGTAACAACTGGGTTACAGCATTGGAAAAAGAGCGCTGTCTCTGTAGTACCGTCATCCTTTTGAAACCATTTAGCTACAGTACATAGTGTTAGAGTACTGTAGCAATGGAGCCGATGAACCATGTGTACGAGACTAGGATATTTGGGTACTGCAGGATACGGTGGATACAGTAGTCCTTCACCTTTAGGACTACTGTAGCCCGGGATACGGTAGCCCCTATCTACCGTACCTATTCTTCTTGGCGCCACCACTGCGCGAGGAGCCCCGCTCGACGACCACCGCGTGCGGCTTGCAGTCACGTTCCCTCTGAAATCGATCGATAATCACCGTAATCAATCGATAACTGATCTACCATAGCCCTACTGTAATCACCTTGAGCTTGGGCCGCATCACTTTCAGAATCGTCTGGATGATCTGGAGCACGACCTACAAAGATCAAAGATCAAACGAGTTCTCGCCAAAACGGCAAAAGACAGTTGCATGCAGGCGGGATTGAACCAGCAGCCTGCCGAAGGCTAGACGGCTGCTCTAACCACTTGACTACGACTAGGATTGCTGAGGGGGGTTGGAATGCTCACCAGAAGGATGAAGACGACGACGAGGACGGTGACGAGCGAGTTGAGCGCCTCCAGCTCCTCGTTCACCTTGCCCATCGCCCTGAAAAGCCATCGATAGTCGATAAATAATCGATAAAGTAGGGATACGGTAGGGATACTGTATCTATTGGTAGTACGATAGGGCAGGGACGGCGAAGGGTGTGGAGGGGGGAGGTGAGTAAAGATCCCTGTTGACCTTGCCCATCGCCCTGCAAGGAGTGGAGCGTCATCGGTGGTGTTACGGTAGACGTGGATACGGTATGCGTTTAGTTGAATTTATGGCGAGGTTACACAAATCTTTATTCTCATATGAACTGGGCTAGTGGGTACGAAAATGACTGTATTCAGGAGCACTGTCGGGGATACTTATTCGTGAAGGCTATTCATGATAGTCGATGAACGTGGTGATGAAGTGTAGTGCAAAACGTACTCCGGCAGAGAATGCATCATCGAAAGCAGAGACGACCGTGCGAGAGGGAAGAGAATGATGAGAATGAGGGAAGGAGGAGAGAGTACGGTAGGTGTACTGTGGATTCGACCACAACAAGGACTACGGTAGGGGTATTGGGAGTACTGAGGGTACTCGGGATATTGAGGGTATCCGGGATCCTCGTCAAACTTACTCGGCAGTGCCCGGATCGACAGCGGCGTGTTGATTGGCCATCGAAGAGAGGGAGGGGGCAACCGAATGAGAAGGAGAAAAGAGGGGAGAATGAGGGAAGGAGGAGAGGGAGATAATAGGTGAAGAAAGAAGAAGAAGAATAAAATGTAAATTGTGCAATATATTTGCTCTTTGTTCGATTATTGATTTTGAATGCAAATATAGATTGAAAAATTGTTTTTTTTGACTTGTCACGTACTTTTCTCTGACTGATTTCTTGCTGACAGACGAACTACTCCAGTAATGAGAAATTCAAGAGAGATGTTGTTGATTCTTCTCCCCTTCCACTCCACATCCCATCTCAAAAGAGATGCAACGAGGGACCTGAAATATCTCCCAGCAAGTGTTTTTATTGGGGTTTTTGATGCAGGTCTTCCATGTTCCCAACTCTCTTCATATCACCTGCTCCCTCACTGCTCTCTAACCGACGAGAGAGTAGAAAGAGAGCAGGGGGGACAGCAGTCGACACAAGGGCGCGCGCGCGTTGCTATGGTGATTCGGTGTGGAAGGGGAGACGGGGGGCGAGGGAGGAAGAGGGGCGGGGGGTATTTTGCAAAGAGTGTGCTTTCTTCAACTATCTATCTTTTATTGATTCTCGATCGCGTTTGCGAGCGGCATCAGTAAAAAAAACCCTTAAAAATTCCCACCTCATTCTCTCGTTGTTTTAGCACCGAAACAGCACATTTCCGTCTGTTTCGTAGGTCGAATCCTCCATTTCCTATCTTCTACTTCCAGATGTCCATCCTTCCCGCGCCGGGTGCCAGATGGATGAGCGCACTGTCGGACGATGAGTTGAGGTTAGTGAAAATTCTACGAACTTTTCGACCGGAATAAGCTCTCACTAAGGTAACCGGTTCTATTTCGCGGTCCAATACAACTGCTTTCTAGACTAAACACGAACGCGAACTGCGTTTCCTTCGTGGACACACAAGCCGATGGCGACATCAAGTTGGTGGTGGCGGATCTGGGAACGAGCAGGTAACTTTTACTGCGAAAAGATTGCGATGCAGTAGATCACGAGAGTTGTAGAATAGCAATAGAATGATTAGCAGAGGCTTAGGGGAGGTATGGGGAGGGTTATCATAGGATACATCAAGTTGGTCGTGGCGGATCTGGGAACGAGCAGGTAAGATCGCACATGTTTAGTTTTTTTTCTATCAAGTGTGTGCCAAACTGAAAACTTTAGTGTGATGCATAGAAGACAAATTGGTCTTGGTCTGGGACAGGTTAGAATGTGCGGCGATTTCGTGAGATTGATAATTGCGAGACCGAACGATGAGGAGATTTGCTTGAGTTTCGCACAATCTTGAAATTCCGAGAACATCTATCCATTACCAGTATAATGCAGCATCTTATCCCCGAAAAAACTCAAGCAAAAGGAAAAAAGACTGCACGATTTCGTCCTTCTTGGGCGGGAATGCAATCTTACTACTTGATCTTTGATCTCTAATCCTTAATCTCTTCCAGATACGAGATGAAGCTCAAAGTCTTCAAGGCGCTCACAAAGATCGGAGAGCAAACGATGATCGAATCGCCGATATCGGCTATATCTTTTAATAATGAGGCGGTAAGTGGAAAGTAACCGGCGGTAGACGAAAACAAATGATTATGTATAAAAATGATAAAATTATCAGTATGCAGGAAAAGTGAGTTGAAGGGTTCAATATACAACAAACAAGTTGCTATTTTCAGACGCCAACGAACACGATCGGCGTGGCTGCCGGCAGCACGCTCTTCATCTACAAGGCTCTGAAGCCGTTCTACAAGGTGGGATTATAAAATATCGATCCCATAACAATATTCGTTCGATGCAAATCGACTATCCTTAAAGAAGGTGTCCCACGAATATCTGCTAACTGAGTTCTCAATGTGAGGTGGTGGGTCGCTGTTACCCGATAACACTTTCGAAACTCCCAAGCCACCATTTTTTGTTTGAACTAAGTTTTGATCGATTGGCTGCGTTCCAAGTGACCCTGAAATGCAGGCAACGAGCGAGAGAGCGTGCAGAATGAGGAGAGCTCCCCTCTCATTCCTCACTTAGCATAATCGCCCAAGCGGTTCGTGGGACGCCTTCTTTAAGTAGCCGCAAACTTCTATGTAGTGAGCTCGACATTGAGAAGTATTTTTAGGAAAGAATGTAATCCGGATAAAAACAGCTCTCCAAATTAATTTTCAGTACGACCTCAAACCCATCGACCTGCTCCCAGCGGAGCAAGCCGCGTGGACACGCTACTGGAGTGATGGGCACCACATTGATCACTTGGTGAAGAATCTGGAAATGGCTGCGGACGAGGTGTGGCAATATAAAAATCTAAAAGCACCGTCGTGAGATTTCAAGAATCACAGAATATTGCGCCCGATTAAGCGAGAAAAAACGGATGTGTTTCAATGAGTACAAATGAACTGATAGAGACGAAAGGCATTCAGTAATTGGTGGTTATCCAATATAGCTAGCAAAAAAATATCCAATACAGCTAGAAATAAATTATCTGGCCGAGTACTAGGACTTTAGCAGACGATGTAACCCAAACTGATCTCATATCGTACATAGTAGAATCATGGAAGATGGGATGGAACATCTGGCAAAAATGTGCCGTAGTCGTTGATAAGAGTGAGGGGTAGATATGACCGGGCAAAAAATTCGGGATATCAAATACAGTATTTGAAATACTATCTGCAGGCCTCCTTCGCAGAGATGTCCACGCTCTCTCAGGCGATCGTGATGGGCAGCGAAGAGGACAGGGAGCAGGTATGCAAGTTGATGTCGTCTATACCAAGCCCTTACGAATGAGGGGTTCGGAGGATATTATCTGAAAAATTAACTAAAGTCCAACTAACATCGATATCTGATGATTATGATATGACTATGTAAGGTGATGGGCAGCGAGGAGGACAGGGAACAGGTAGTTTCTGACCGCTTCGAACATTATTTTCTTCCGAGTTCGAGAAAAGCAGCCCTTTATGGCTTCATTTGAGGGATTAAGTAAGTATTGCAAAAACACATGCAACAATTTAGAAACCATTTGTTTAATTTCGAAACACCGAACATTCATCACATTGCAGTTGATCGCCAAAGTGGCCAACATGAAGGAGCGCATGCCGGTAAACAAGGTGAGATGAATAAGAATAAGCAAACCAAAAAAATAAAAATATATTCGTATTTACTGAAGAAATCGATTGAACTCCATTGCATGGCGATTTGAAGGGAACACAGAAAATGATTTATGAATTAGTTGATGTAGGTGGGATGTGTTTCAGTGATGGAACAATAGGCAAAGTTGATCAACCTGATAATGGACCTCCAAAGCATGCAATAAAAAAAAGATAATACGCGGAGAATTCAGATGAGCAGATTGCTCAATGGACGGCAGAATTTCAAATAGTGCAAATGCAATGAATTTTTAATAGTCAAGATCACTGGTCAGGATTGGGGATAATAAAAGCAGCGGATGAGTGAGACCGTGGGGGGGGGCAGCCGGTAATCCCGACTCGCACCGATAGTGATTCCAACTCTATTGCTAGGGGCCACAAGCTCCGCCCACTTTGCGCGGACACGATTTCGCATAAAAGCGAGACGAGAAGAGCACACCCTTCATTCTCAACCACATCGGTCGTCCGATAGCGCGTTGGATAGCCACTACCATCCCCTATCAGAAAAGTCTTGTAGGCTTTGAAAAAAATTTCAGCAAGTAGGTAAAAAATCGATAAAAGGTCGCGAAAGTGTCAGTTTGACCTATTCCTGAGTATGTACCTCAAACCTACAGCAATTTATTGATTAATTAGAATTTTTTAGGATTTTTAGAATTTTTTTTCAGATTTTTATCATGTCCCCCTAAGGTGTGCTTGAAACGCTGGGAGAGGCGAGCGAGAGGGCGGGAGGAGGGAGAGAGACACACGCAAATGAGGCTCCGCCCCTTTTCCCTCTCGTCTCGCCTTTCCCTCCTCTTCCCCAGTGAGTTGCGCGCGTACTTATCGGGCTCTAGCGCGCCACAGAGAAAAGCTATCGACAAACGGTAAAAAGTATGATATTATTGGGAACACGAGTGATAGTTTGAACACACATTTGGCCCCATTGTGCAAAATTGGCTATCTGCCTTGTGGCCCCTATCTATTGCAGAGTCAGATGACGTGCGTGGCGTCGATCAAGCGATCACCCGAGTCACTCGTCGATGTGTGCGCCATTGGGTGAGAATTTTAATAATTGATATTTAAATAATCAAAAAAAGCTCGAGCCACTCGTGGATTACAAATATTTTTATGCGTGAGAAGGCCAGGACAGAATTGATCATCACCGCTGCTCCTTGCGTCTCATATTAGGAGTGAAACATAACTCAGCATTTGCCAGAGACCCACATGCACATGACTACGATTGTGCGAAAATAGTGAATTCACATTGAAAAACCACTCGAATCGCTCGTTGACGTATTCGCGATTGGATGGAAAAAATTATTAAAATTATTTTATCCTGTGAGGCCGTGGCGGAATCGATACTCAACTGTATTCTTCTCGTCTCATAATATGAGTGAAACATATCGTGAGATTATTTTCCATTCCACTCGTAGCTGACATTTGACGAACGTTCGAGGGGCGGAGAAGGGGAGAGGCCGGGAGGAGGCGGTAGATCAACTGTCCTCCTCCCTCCTTTCTCCCCTCTTCCTCTCTCCCAGACAATCAATAGCTCGCTAACCAGCACATCTCATTTGCTGAGCATTTCAAACGCACGATAACTCAAACGGCCACTTGCGAATCAAAATGGGTTCATTTGGGACGGCCTCTTGACAAGAGAAATTGATTGAATCATATGTAATGACAGTTGTGTGCTCACACTCAGTTGTGTGCTTGAAGGATCTCTTTGAATTTTACAACCCCTTTCAAATTCAAAATAAGTTTCACGCATGCCTTTAGAGAGGAACAACTACGAGGGGAGTTGATGGCGATAGCGCTCTATGTTTAAGGAATGATAATATAATAATAATAATAATAATAAAATAAAAACAATTGCATTGCTTCAGTTGCGAGAACGGCGACATCCAGTTCGTAGACACGCAGGCGTTCCAGGTAAAATTATATTCGGTTTTTTCTCCGTCATTTCGGTTTGTTCGCGATCCTCGAGCGACAATGGGCCCGCTGAAGAAATGTAGACGTTCCTCAGACTAGGAATGTTAGTGCAAACGAAATGTTGGATGGGCGTGATTCCTGTGTCAGAAAATAACAATTACCAATATTCTGGAGGTGTCTGATCTCTGGGCCATGTCAGAACCACTCAAGTCGAATGAATGAATAGGTTCCCCTACTCTTCCAGATGCTCGCCTCCGTCAACGTCAAGTCGCCCGTCGTCTTCATCGTTACGACGGGTGAGCGAATTTAACTTGATCTCTGGTCTTTGATCTTTGATCTCCGACCTCTTTTTATTTCCACATTGCGTTTAAGAGTACGAGTTCGATACTGAGACTTTATTAGCATAGTTTAAAAACAATAACAACAATAACAATAATGTACCGGATTCTCCAACTAATTATGGAGAAAACGGTTGGGTGTTCGCGGTGTGAGAGAGCAAGAGCGATCAATAAACAATATTCATTAATTTATCTTACAAGGAATAACTATTGAATTTAATCACTATGACGAAATAATAGGGAAAGGAAGGGGAAAGGGAATGAGGATGAACTGAGAAGGATAAACTGACCGGAGAAATATTGAAGTTGAAATATTCCCCAGGAATTGAATGAATTGATTGAATGAAGAATTGATTGTGAATCTTCCCCCGAGAGCGGGTCAGACACGAAGAATGAGACGAGAAGAATATATAGAAAATCTTCCCCGAACCGCAGCTCGCGGTATCGAAAAAGCTCGACTGAGGAAAAAGGGAAAAGGAAAAGGCCGAGGGGAGCGCGTATGCGCAGTACGGTAGTTTCGTGGTGGGACCAGGATGTTTGAAATTTGGCATGTTGCCAAGTATGAAAATGGACCCGTGTGATTTGACTACTAATCATTACGAAATGATTAGTTATTGTAATGATTGATATTTATCTTGATTATTATGATGTAAAGAATGTATGGAATAGAAAGGGGGAAAGGTAAGACAGGAATGTTCACGCCCCTCACCACAGATCGTGACGTAGGACGACTACGACCGCGTCTGCGCGAGATAACGTTACATTAGGGGTTAAGGGAAACGGAACGATACTTAGCATTGAGTGGAATTAGAATTACACTGGTCCGATACTGATTAAGTTGATGAATGGAGATGTGGGCGAGCTTGCCCGAAGTGTGGGCGAGCTTGCCCGAAGTGTGGGCGAGCTTGCCCGAAGTGTGGGCGAGCTTGCCCGAAGTGTGGGCGAGCTTGCCCGAAGTGTGGGCGAGCTTGCCCGAAGTGTGGGCGAGCTTGCCCGAAGTGTGGGCGAGCTTGCCCGAAGTGTGGGCGAGCTTGCCCGAAGTGTGGGCGAGCTTGCCCGAAGT